>ML777833.1:1524715-1543817 GCA_009831015.1 Picea engelmannii
TGTCCAAACCCATATCATCAGGAAACACATCCCACATCTTTGTCTTTCCCTTCAACCACTCTTCTCTCTGCCCAGTGCCTACAAATAAGACAGAGGTTGGTGTGTAGATACACCACTAAGTCACTTGACACGATGACAAAGAGCAGAGTTCAACAGAAGAGTTTATACTTGAGTGAAGGGTACATTTTTACTGGGGTCGTGACAGAAGAGTTCAACAATCAATGCCACCAACATCGAGGTTCATAAAGGGTATGGTGCCCTTGATTAAATGCCAGTTTTATACCCTCTTACATGATAGAATCCAATGGAAACATTGCAATCCTGAAAACCTTTAAGTCTACTGAATTTTGAATGGGACCTAAAATTCTACTTTCTCCATATGAAATCCAATGAGGTTGGAATCACTCTCAAACATCCTGAAACAATTAATGGTAATGTTAAAAATTTAAGTAAAATGATGAAAATGAAAGTAAGTGACATTCTCACTTACTTTCATTTTCATCCTTTTACTTTAAGAATTTAATATTACCGTTAATTACTAGGGCGGGTAAAATGGAGGGGGTGGGGACCTCTTTAAATAGAATTAGTAAGGCAAAATAACCCTTAGTTGCACACTGAAACACCTCACAGCTGCAATTTGCATGCGAAAACATGAGCCAGGGTCCTTTTCTGAGCAAGACATGTGTCCTATTTTCAAGACACGTGTGTCCTGTGAACATGACACGTTCTAAATGAGTATCCGACACGTGTCCTACTGTTTGGTGTCCGACACATAGGATTCACGACACGAGGGGGGGTTTGGACGTGTCAGGTGACTTAGATAATAATAAAACATTAATATTATATAACCAAAGGTCACATGTCTAAAAATCATGTCTATTCAAGTTTGTGACCATTCATTGTATACTTATAGACAATGTCACAATGTCACATGATATATAATCCAGTGTTGCAAACATCGGCATCGACAAAATATTGTCGAGGGTCTGAAAACGAAAATATCAGCAACATCGGGGAAAATTTCGGAAAATGTCGTAAGAATGAAAAACAATGTTGTAAAAATGAAAATATCGGAAAATATCACTGACCCTGATTTTGAAGATAATATCGCCAATATCGCGATATTGGTAACACTGATTATAATCATCAATCATTTTTATATATTCAATATATTGTATTTTTCCTATATGAATTTATCATTGTTGTCCTATTTATTTTGGATACTCCATATATGAACCACTTTGGTTCATTCTCATGATGTTGATTTTGCTACTCAAGAATAGTGGTTACAACTGCATCTTCCTTGTTGCTGACAGTTGCATAGTGAACCCGTTGATCAAGTCCAGAGAAAGGCACACATGCAAGAGGCCTGCTTTCATGAAACACATATAGCTCATGATCTTCAATACACTTTGTTCCATCACTGCATTCTCCTCAACATAATCAAATTTGGGGCAGCATTTGAAGAATGCCAATAGCTGAAACTCTGAGCTTTGGTTTCCTCCTCATGGCTTCAATATCAGTGTCATAAATGGGTTCACTAGCACAATGCATTTGATCCATATCTCCTGCAGTATAAAGAAGGTGTGGCAGCTCCCCAATCCTCCATGTTAGTATCACAAATGGGATCACCAGTATAATACATTTGATCTTGGAAATGCAGGGGTTCAAAGATCCCTTCATGATCTTCTTGCTCTCATTCAGTTTGATAAGGAGAGGAAAGATAGGATTCCATGGTGATTTTAGAATGACCATTATTATCCCTACATCTAGGATCTTCATCTACTTGTTCTTCGACCAGAAGTAAATACCAAGGAGAAAAAACTAAATTGCTACGATAAAAAATATCATTACATACCAGATCTCCTGCAGCATGAGAGAATTTTGCAGCTCCTTGATCCTTCTTTTTCTGAACCTCGTGTCCAGTAGTTTCTTGTTCATGAAACTCATTCTGACATGTGGTTTCTGCAAAATCACCAATAGGATGTACAGTGTCTCGTATATGGTCTTCTTCTATTCTCGTGAGCTCCTTAAATTAATTTCAATCTTTTGCACAATCTTCATCAGAAAAATATGCATCTTTCTCACACCATTCATCTTTGAAGGCTTGTGCAAAAGCAAACAAAGTTCCAATTCCTCCCGCAGTAAATCATTGTACCAACCTTTAGCTTCATCTTTTAATGTCTTGACAAATAACTTCATCAAGACATCCTTATGCTCAATATTGAAATGAATTGCAAATTTACTATAAACATCAAGATGAGTTTCTGCTGTAACAACATTATTAGATTTTGGGAGTAACTTATGATATCCTTCTAAAAATACATTTGGATATGTAGGGATTGCAAAAAATCCATAGGAGCATACCTCTTTGAGATCAATGCTTGAAAACCATGTGGCTTCTTTTTAGTGAAACCTCAAATAAATAAAACTTTGTTGTTAGGATGTAGTTGAGAAAATCTTCATGGCTAGTTCAAAATATGCACGCCTTCAATAAATGGAGTTGCTAGGTGAGATTTCCTTTGCCTTACACAATACTACCTGATCTCACCATCAATACAAGTAGTAGGACATTCTATTTCATAGGGACAATGCTTCGCTCCTTGATGGAGTTTCTAGGTAAGCTACGTGGTCTTGAAAGAATCATTGCTCACCAATTTGTCATGCAGTGCGAGCTATTAATCCAAGGAGTTGGACTTTATCCTTGACAACGATGTCAAAATGTTATCATCCAAATCCACATCCTGAAATAATGGAGTTTCAAGAATGCCTCCTTGAATAGAACTTTAGGGGCAAGGCCCACTGTCAGTGCCAAACTCCTCACTTTAGCACTGGTGCTTTTCCAGCCCAAGGGGAGTATCATTAAGAGTATTATATATCTTTTAAGCTCAATGTATTCTAGGATTAACAATAAAGTTGTGGGTTGTGGTATTTAAAGATAAAGAATTGTAAAGTATGATCATCTTGGATTGGTGTTTATTTCAAATGGGAAATGGAGTCAATTTGTATTACACCCCATCACTAAACTAGTCATTCACGAGGGAGGTGAAATTATTTTTGCGAAATAGTTTATGTATGCGGGGTTTCGACATGGTAATGAAATAACTTGAATATTGTTAAAATATCACTTCAAAACAAGATTCACATTATTGAGCACATGCAATCTGAATAGAAGGTATTTGTACCTACAACCATGAAACTACATGAAAATAAGTACTTGAATCAACTGTTCATTTTATTCATTAGAGCTATTTGGATTACAAGAAGGTTTGAGAAAATTCATTCTTAGTCCTCTTAATTGCAAAGAGCCTCAATGGACTGGCAAGAACCACAATACCAACACTTATCTTTCTCAAACATCTAAAAGGCAGATCCATATGTGGACATAGAAGACAAATTGACCTCTTAGAGTTTTCAGGGTGTAGATTTATGACTGTGGGCTGAAAAATGAGTATCCTAATGAGACTACAACCAAGTGGGTAGTGGACCATCCAAGAATGACCAACCCCTCGATACATTGTTCGCCAACATATAAATGGGTAGGCAATATACACACCATCTAAAGAAGATATCAACATTAATTAAGATGCATTAACCTATAAGGAGAATGATTGCATTGATCACCCTCTGTACCTTGTATTTATTTCTCCAAGAGATGGTGGTTCCATGAAAGATAATGCTTGACATTAATGTGAAGCCACTTGTTGGGTATTAAAGACAAATCTTCGCTAATAGGACAATCATGCCATGTGTCCTTTGATAATTGGTTTGTGTCATTGCTTGTTAGCATTTACTCCATACCCCTATAGCTGATCCAAGTGAAAGTGTCGTGATAGAGCAGTTGTTGACAAGCTTGTTATCGACGAGGTCGTCTAGGACAAGAGCTTCGCTGATAGATCAACTATTGACAAGCTTGTTGTTCACATGGTCATCATTGTTAAGAGCTTTGTTGATGAGACCATTGTCAATAAGAGCTTTGTGGACAAAGCAACTATCGACAAGCCCATCATTGATGGGACCTATATCGATAAGGGATTTGTTGGTAGAGCAATTGTTAACAAGCTTGTCATCAACAAGGTCATCATTAACATGGACTTTGTCGATGAGACCATTGTCAACAAGGTCTTCATTGACAAAGCAATCTTCGACCAATCCATTGTTGACAAGGCCATTGTCGATAAGAACTCTGTTGACAGAACCTCCTTCGACAAAGAACTATTTCCAAGCCTATCATTTGTCCCCACTCTCCTCCAAGCCCTTGTTTGATTTGTAGGATTCCCTTAGATTTGCAATGCATGCCTGAAAAATGAGGGTGAAATTCCAAGCATTAGCAAGTGTGAATTTTTTCCTTTCTTTTGGAAATCAATTTATGTTACTCTTAGTTATCTATTTTGTTACTTAAATAGTTGTAGTAGTAGTTCCTTTTCAGGTACAAGAATGTTGCCAAGTTGGTATCATAGCTTTATTGATTTCCCTCTTGTTGCACGTTTAAGAAAAGAATGCCAAGGACTAGGCCTCAATATGTGAGGTAGAAATCCCTAGGAAAATATCTATGGAACTCGAGCTATAGACCTCATCATAACCTTATATTTTAGGGGGAATAGGAGGATGTGAACCCTTGGGGAATAGAAGGGAATACCCCTCCAAGCTTGTTGATGTGAACAAACCCTCATTGACTTAATTTCAACTTGGAGGTGAAGATCCTACAATATGAATTTGGCAACAAAGTGGAATTGCCGACATTGTTAAGCAAGGTCAAGCCAGGGTGCAACACATGCACAACCATGAGGATAAGTTAATTGTGGCCCTACAACATTTGGATGGGGTAGCGCATTCTTGGGGGAGAGATGGATTGCTAAACATACTAGAGAGGACTTTGGTGAGTTTGCAAATGCATTCACTCAGAGGGAAATGAGCATAATTGGGATAAGCCTTATGATGCTTAACTCATGCACCTATTCTAAAACGACACGACAATTGAAGAATGCACTAAGAAATTCCACGTCTTGGAGCCAAAAGCCAAATCCTTTTTAGATTTGGTGCAAAACAACCACATCTCAAATGAGGACAATAATCCAAAATGAGGTAAGAATGTTTGAACCCATTTCTTTGGAAAAGGCCATTATTGTAGCTAGAAAAGGAGAGGCTCATGTTGAAGCTGTTAAGAGAAAGATACTTGACTCGATTAAATGGGGTTATGCACAATGTTCTCCCAAGTTTTCGGGATGTAGGAGGAGTGGGGAAACACACATTGGGGATGTTTGGAGACAACACTCCCCAAATTTTAGGGAAACTTTTGGGGGACGGGTGGGACGTTGGGATCCCTAGCATAGGGGGCCCCGCATCGCTAAAATTATAAAAAAATAAAATCTCAATAATAACAATTCATTCCATGTAAATTCATCATTGTGCAATGTATAAGCTAAATTCAAATATGTAAATAATACAAACACGATTCATCAATCACCATTGTCATTATCATATTTCACATTGAATCAATGATACATGCACATCAAAATTTCAAATTTATAACTTATAACAAAATGAAATACATTGATTCAAATTCTAAATTGTACTAAAGTAAATAATTAAAGAGTAGATACTGAAGTCTGAAATAGTAAATTAAAATTACTTAAAAATAGTAAATATTGGAGCCAAAGATGTGGTCATTAGAATCTAGATTCAAAAGGTAAAACTGAAAATTAACAATAGACAGTGAAAACTAAAAGTAACTAAAAGAAATCAACATCAAATGAGCATCAAGGAGTCAATACCATTGACTG
Source organism: Picea engelmannii (assembly GCA_009831015.1). Lineage (NCBI taxonomy): Eukaryota > Viridiplantae > Streptophyta > Pinopsida > Pinales > Pinaceae > Picea > Picea engelmannii. The sequence continues at coordinate 1,530,499 of ML777833.1, forward strand.
GTTCTCTACATCCATCTGCTGTACGAAGGCAACATGATCATCAATGTAGTGTCACTATCTGAGTTAGAGTCACTCATGAGTAACCAAGGAAAACCACAGCTCACTCTCATCTCAAAGTCAAATGCTAACCGACTTCTAAATGTCAAACAAGAGGGATGTATAGGTACAGGTGAATTAAGTTTAGTAGTTTAGTAGGTTTTTTGTTTTTTTAGCCTTTTTAATGTTTTTATGCTTTTTGGAAAAACAATATCGAGAGGGGTGCCCACAAGCCCCCCTTTTTGCAAAACATGTCCTGCAACTCGACAAAATGTTTCAGAGTGTGTTTCATGGAGTTTTGAAAAAAGGGGGGTGTGGCAAAATGTTTCTCCATGTGCCCCCCCCCATCTCAGGGGCCCGGGGTGCGAGGGAATCTAATTATAGTAATCCCATCTATTGTGTTCCAGGAATTATCCAGGGATATCTCTTGTAAGTTTTGGTTCCACTGGATTTTAAATGAACACAATAGCTGTCTGAACAGAGTTATTGGACATTTGGAGATCTCACACTGTAATTCAAACATTTAGCTTGCCTAAGATCTCCATTGAACTTAGCTTCACTTGGATATTTCCCCTTCTTCGACCATTTGAGCCCAAGAATTCTTCTGTGTTATCTACCGTTGAATTTGGACTCCGTTTAACCTTTTTCAGCAACTTCATGGATAATTTCCTGTTTATCCGAGATCTCTTGGTATGGAATTTTTTAATCTTTACTTATATTGCAGATGTAGGAGCAGCTAATTAAGTTTCTTGATTTCTTGTTTTACTGTCAATATGAAGGAATTAGCAGCTTGTATCTCTGCGTCCATTTTTTTCTTCTCAAAATGGTTCCCAACTAGGGTATCTAGAATATTCTGAATTTGTAGGCATACATCTGCCCAAAACAGATCTAGATACATTTATTCGAACAGAGAGACTATATTAAGTCCTACCTTAATCTTTCCTGTCTTTTTGCATCCCCACTACCTCACCTGTGTCGATAACGATGGTTAAAGTGTTAAAATTAAGTTTAATTGGCAAACTATGCTGTTAGAAGCAATGATATGATGAAAGATAGGGGTGAACTTTTACAAATTTTAAGATCTGACTTCCAGCTCAGAGCCATATTTTCTGATGCATATTATCTTGCTAGCTTATTTGAGGTGCAGATGTATTATAGATCAATGGATAAAACAGTTTGAGAAGGTAACGATAATAGGATTTGGGTGCTTTGATGCATTATGTAGGATGAGGCTTCTACCAAGACTGACATTCATTTATATGCTTCTCCCCTGGATCTCCTAAAGTTCAATCCTCATTTCTCACTCACTAAGACATCTCTAACCATTACATCTTTGTCTCAGAAAATTTCCTTTTATCATCAAACTAGTTCAACCTTGTTACAGGCAGTGCCAATTGGGTTGTCACCTCTACAACCCTGTCCTTGGAAGCTCGTGTGTCAGGTTTCAAAACAAAAAAAACCCAAAATGAAGGCCATTCCACCAGAATGTAGTATATGGTTGTATATTGGCATTTTCAGCCTTACTGGTTTAGCGATGGCTTATCCAGGACTGTTCCAAGACCAGTACACAGAAAAGTTGCAGTTTAGATACTGTGGCATAATTGCTGCCCCAGGATGCTGATTTTTCAGAGGGGCCAATCTCCATTGAAGCATATTGTGTTGCATGAACAAAGCTGGTGAGTACATGGCTTACCTGAAATCAATGAATCATCTGTCTTCACAGTCAAGCTCAGGAAAAGAAAGGAATGAATGGTGCTAGCCAGAGAAGATTTTTTTATGTTTTCTATTCAGTGTTCCATACAATCTATAATACGTATTTTCAAGCAAATTCAACATCAGAACAAGGAATGCTATCGGTTCATTGTTTAGTTTGAGTTTGCAATTCAGATCTGCTTAAGAAGATTGGACACTGAATGGTGGTTCAGAATAATCTGTGACCGAGCTGACAAAACAGCTAATAGTTCTCCCAAAGAAGCTCACTTTTAGTTCTATAGTGTATGTACTATGGTTTATTGTGTTCATTATCCTTGGAAAGTGATGGACATTGTCAGTAAAGTTCAGTCTTAATTTGGAGCTTGGATCCTATCTAAAAATCTACAATGATATCAGGGTTAAATATTTGGCATCCTTTTCAGCTGTAGAAGCTCCTAACCTGCCAAAAAATGGTAACATTTCAACAGGGTTAGCTTTGATTTGGAGCCAGGAGCAGTAGGACAAACAACAGATTTCAAGGAAGGGAATAAGATGCTAGAATGGGGGCTGAGAAAGGTGATGATATCTCCTTTCCTTTTTGTCAGAGATATTTATATTTTATTGTTCCAAGCTTCTGAACCAAAGCAGCGATGGAAAGTTTTTTCTATGTATGTAATTGGATCTCTCTTTTGACTGTAACAAACTGAGTTTTTGGCCAGATTGTTGGTGGTTCTGAGCATACATTGCGGGCAAAGCTTACATTTTCCCAAGAGACAAATAGTAAGGGACTGAGTTATTTTTGTTCCTATCTGAAATTCTGAAAGTGTTTTGAGTTTAAGGTGGAGGGGTAGGGTGGTTCTGATATGCTTCTTTGTTATCATGTTAAGATTGTTTTATTTGCTGATAAGTATGCCTTGTTGTTTTGAAATGCAGTGAATATCACCAAGGAGTCGGGTCCTGTCAGCATGACTTTCACTATACCAATGTACAGTGCTTCGAGGCTACAGGTATGGTTAATAGATTGATAGAGAAGATAGCTTGCAAGCGTTACCTTGCTATTCTCTTTTGTCCTTGAAGTGAAACATTGGCATCTTTATTTTGGCCAGTTATTTTGTTTGAGCAATTCATTTCCATTCAACTACCAAAATTGTTTGAAAGTATTAGATATAAATATGATAACCGGTTAATTATGACACTGGTTATTGCTATTATACTGCAATGAAATGATCTACGGTCTGCCAGAGGTTTTTGTTTTCAGAACTAGGTCCTTGCTCCCCACTTCCTGTTTGATATGACGGAATAAAAATAGTTTAGTTTGGAGACATCTTATGCAATCCACCATACCCACAATAAAAAGGATTTTTTGAGCGTGCTTTGAGACAAACCTGCTACCTGCATCTTGCATGATTGTGGTCGCTGATCAGCACAAGGTGTCAACATGTCATACAAATCATAATTATGCTGGAACGTTATAGGTGGCTCATGCATGTTACAAAAACATTATAATATTAATGTATATTTAAGGCTTAGAAGTAAAATCTTCAGCTAATTCTGGGTGCTCTCTCTCTCTCTCTTTCCTTTTTTCTACCTTTTGTGTTTTATCAAGCTTCATGGATATTTAATGTCTTGGCTATTTCCTAATTATGTAAAAATAACATTTTTTGCAGGTGCGATATTTACAAATTGTTAAAAAATCCAGAACCTACAATCCTTACCGGTGGGTACGATATGTGACTCAGGCAAACTCATATGTCATCAGAATATGAAGAATGAAAAGTATATAACTGTATTGTATTGCACAATTTTGTCATTTGACTTTGAATTGGGAAAACATTTTTCATTTGAATTAATTTTGCTTCATTTATCAAGAATGGGAATTGGAGAAGAAAACACTATAATTCATTGCACTTAAAGTGGTTCATCTTAGTTTTTTGTTTATTGCGTGGTGAACAATCATGAGGGAGAGGCATCCTTCATATATATATATATATATATATTTTCATATTTTCCCAGTAAAAGGAGGAAATTGGTGGAGTTGAGGGGATACACAAGGCTACACAAAATATGACATTAGAAATTGGACTTTCTTATGTTTCTTTAAGTTTCTGCATTTTTCCTGATGTTCACTTGTGTTCATAATTAGGCACACGAGAAAGTATGAGAGAGAAATGATATATTGTATTAACTTGACATGTACATGATTGACTTCTATTCTGGTGTATGTTATAACTTATTGTGATGTTTTTCATACCTAACCCCACATTACATTAATAAAATGATGTATATTACAAGATGTCTAATTGTCTATTGAAAAATATCTTGACAGCTAGATATAAATAAACATTATATCATAACAACTTGATGTTTCTGTAGATTCAAAACACATGTTGCTACCCACATTTTCAAACTTTTCTAGGCATGAAATAATTATTTTTTTCTCATATCCTCTCATAATTGTCTCCTGAAGGACAAAACTAGCATTTGAAATTATTGTTTTTGCAAGCATATGTGGCTAGCATTGTCACAACCATGGATCCCAGTTTTAAGTTTCTAGAGACCAGGAGCCCTCAGTTCGTATGCTTTTACTGTGCTATTTTCATATCAATACTTTATTGCCACTGCTACAATTTTGTAATGCAATTATGGCTACTTTTCTATTTTCAGTAGACTTCTGTCTATTACACGGAATATGGGTTGGATGCTTTTTTCATCAAACATAAGCTAAAACTGCATTAAACATATTTCATAACATGCTTGGATGCATCCCACATCTAATGAGGCATTTCATCTAACCTCTATTTTAGAAAATCAAGGTCTTTACAAAATACACATCACATCCAGGTATACAAGAATGCACTGTCCATATACCATTTTTCTTAATTTTTTGATGGTATTTTGTGTGGCCCGTGGGAGTGTTTGGTGCAGAGGGGTTTATTTGTGAATTTTCAATTTGCATACATCAGTTATGCCTGCCAAAACAACTTTAAAATTTGTTAGAATTAGGTTACTCATGTTTACACAGTAGTCAATTAGAATAGAATAGGAAAAACTGTGTTAGGTTTATGAAACTTCTCGACGTTTCAATCCCACAGCTGGGGTCATCCTTAGGAGTTTGCTAATCTCACCAATCGACAATTTATCTTTAGCTAATAAATAATAATAATCCATTTTTTTGTGAAAAGCTTTTGCAGCCGACCTTATGTTAGTTGTTTGGAGTATTATTATTGACCTGAAGATTGTGCAGGACGGGTTTCCAAGCTTCGCTAATCTTTAAATCTTCATCTCTATTTAGGTTATTTGGATTTAACTCAATTTCTATAGCCTCCCTTATCTTCCTTTTCCCATAATAATACTCCAAACAACTAACATAAGGTCGGCTGCAAAAAAATTTCACAAAAATTTGGATTATTATTATTTGTTCGCAAAAGATAAATTGTTGATTGGTGAGCTTAGCAAACTCCTGAGGATGATCCCAACTGTGGGATTGAAACGTCAAGAAGTTTCATAAACCTAACGCTGTCTTTCTTATTCTATTCTGATTTGTTAGGATGTTCATGTTGTTTATATTTGGATACTAAAAGTATTGCATTTTGGCTTGAGTAGCCTTTTGATAGTTCTCTAGATGGTAGGTCCCTAACAAAATAGGGAAGTCTAGACATTAGATTTATAATCCTGACACTTGAAGTAGAAGTGGGCCAATTTTTATTAGTGTGCCATAATTGGAAACTGTGAAAAGTTGGCAAGATCAGAACACTTATTTTTGTGATATTAAGGACAATTATTACTGATGATAGGATCCATGAAAATATTGTACTCACTGAATTGAGTATTTTACACTAAGCAATGCAATTGTTTGATGGAGGATCCTTGTGCAATGCAAGTTATAAGTTATTTAATTTTTATCTGTTTTGCATGTATTGCAACATCGAGAAAGCTCTTGAATAGGGAAAGTCTTAGCATAATGGGAAAGCAATATTTAGAAAAACAAAAAAATTTATATACAATAATGTCGAACACAGTTAAAAGGAAAATCTGAAGTCTCGCCTTGAAGTTTAATTGCCTTTTTTGTTTATAAACAATAGCTATGCATAAGTCAGCAACGAGGATACCGAATTTCATATTTGTTTTGTACATGTACATAGCTCAATAGTCCGGAGAACAAATGCGGTATATTGTCAATGTCCGTTTCTTGTGAATATTCACTATGAAAAATATTTCTTACGTTTTAGTTGAATTGAAGCTGGTGCTAAAGCAAATGATCTTTGTATTTGGATACTAAGGATATTTCCTACTTTTTAGTCGATATTGAAGCTGGTGCTAAAAGAAATGATCTTTGTATTTGGATATCAAGGGTAGTGCATCTTGGCTTGCGTAGTAGCCTTTTGATATTCTCTAGTTTGTAGATCCCTAACAAAATAGGTAACTGTAGACATTAGATTTCTAATCCAGACACACAAAGTAGGAGGCTAATTTTTATTAGTGTGCTGTAATTGGAAATTATGAAAAGAACACTTTTTTTATTACAATTTCAAGGAAAGGCAATTATTGATGACATGATCCCATGATAATATTTTACATTCACTTAATGTTGAGTATTTTAAATTAAGCAATGCAATTGCTTGATGTAGGATCCTTGTGCAATGTAAGTCAGTTATTTATTTTTTATTATTTTTATGTATTGCAACATTGAGAGTGGTAAATGTTGGGTATGTGTTATATTCTTTGCACGACCAACTCCATGCACGATTCATCGCATCGGGCGTGGCTGGGAGGTCACAGTGGGGTGACAACTCCCCCTGTCCAGGGGATTACAAGGAGGGAGGACTCTCTTGAAAAAAAAAATTGGGCGGTTTTTGCGTTTTTTTTTAGTGGTTTTCAACATGGTTTTCGCTTTTGACAAATTTGTGGTGCATGCCTAGATTTGTGGCTTAGCCCATGGTTTTCTAATTCTGGTTAAGGAATTAGAGTTGCAGTCTAATCCAAGTCAATGGATTAGGAGTATTGGATGCTGCAAGATCCTATATATATTGTATTGTAAACAATGAAGTGGGAAATGATGAATAAGAATTAGAGGTGCGGCTCTAAACAAGTTGTTGGTTTTCCCGGTTTAGATTTCCAGGATAAATCCGTGTATATGTGATTGCAATTGTGTCCTTTTTTGTTTTTAAGAATCTATGTGTATTGCATTACTGTAAAAGGTTTAAAACTTACATTTGGTATCAGAGTGGTTATTGACTTCATGAGAACACATTTTTGGCTTGGGTCTATGATAAACCTTGTTATAGTGGGAGCTCTGTGATATTGATCCTTGTGGTAAAAAGAGTTATAGTGGGAGCTTTGTGATATTGATTCTTGTGGTAAAAAGAAATGGTGAGCAGTTCAAAAATAGAGATTGAGAAATTTAATGGGCAAAGTTTTGAGCCATGGAAACTCAAGATGAAACTTCTGTTGGTAGATACAAATCAATGGGTTGTTGTGGACTCAGGTATTGCACCTACTCGAATGTCAACAAAAGATTGGGCAAAGTTGGATCGAAAAGCGAAGAGCACAATCCGATTGTCTTTCGGATTTAGTATTACTAAATTTGTTAGGGGAAGCTACAATCAAGGCATTATGGACTAAGTTAAGGGCTTTGTATCAATCTAAGTCCTTGGTTGTTATTGCGGAAAAAACTGTACAACCTAAGGATGAAAGATGGAGACTTGATGACAGAGCATCTGACTGCCTTCAATATTGCAATAAGTCAGTTATTGACTGTTGATATTAAGATTTCTGATGAAGATAAGTGTATTAGTTTATTATGCTCTTTACCGGACTCTTGAGATAGTCTAGTTGTGGCCATAGGTAGTAATGCAACTACTTTAAGCTTTGATGATGTGGTTTCTTCCTTGTTGTCAGAGGAGATGGGGATTAAAAACATGGAAAGCCAGAGCACAGATGCCTTATTAGCAAGATGACACTCCTAGGAAATAAATAGAAATAAGTCCTCAAGTGGGAGATCTAAATCTCCTAGAAAATTTGTAAAGGTATGTTAGAGATGTGGAAAATAAGGGCATTACAAGAAACAATGTAGATCCAAAAGTGTTGAGAAATGGAAGGGACTTGATGATGCTTCTTCTACAGAAGCAAAAATCTTGGTAGATGGAGGGGATGTGTACTTGGCTTCTTCAAGCACACATGCAGATCATGCGACATGGTTGGTCGACTCAAATGCATCCTATCGTATGACTCATCACAGGGAGTGGTTTTGTAAATATGAAATGTATGATGGGGGTGAAGTTTTTCTAGGAGATGACTCTACAGCCAAAATCATAGAACGATGAAAAATCAAGTTGAAACTTATGGATGGTACAATTAGAACGCTCCTTGGTGTTTTGCACATCCTAGGATTGGCTAGGAATTTGATTTTTGTAAGCAAGATGGACGATGCAGGTGTAAAAACAATGTTTGAAAATGAGACCTGCAGAATGGTTCAAGGGGCAATGGTGTTGAAGAAGGGAGTTCTAATTGGATCTTTGTATAAGTTGTTGGGAAGCACTATTAGTGACGGGTGCAATAGTTCCATTGCTCCTGGGATTGGAGCTGAAGAAGGAAAAATTCCTAGTCTCTGGAAAAATAAACTATGTTGTGACATCAAAGACTGGGGCATATCGGAGAGAAGGGCCTTCGAATACTACACGTTTAATGTATGGTTGAAGGTATGTCCAATTGCTCCCCGGATTTTGATTTTTGTGAACATTGCTTATATGGGACGCAGAATTGTGTAAGATTCTCCTTTGTGCTACGAGGGTAGAGAGATTATTACAGTTGGTGCACAATGATGTGTTTGGCCCTATGTTGGTTCCATCACTGAGTAAATCTGTGTACCATGTCTCATTTCTACATGACTTGTCGAGGAATACATGGATTTGTTTCATCAAGAAGAAATATGAAATCTTTGACATTTAAAAAGTTTAAAACTCTTGTGGAGAATCAAACAAAGAAGAGAATTGAGGGGTTGAGGACGAATAATGGTGGAGAATACTGCAGAAATAAATCTGAAGAATTTTGTAAGAAGTGTGGTATAGCAAGACATAAGACTACTCCATACTTACCTTAGTAGAATGGAGTTGTAGAAAGGATGAACATGACACTAATGGAAAAGGAAAGGAACATGCTTAGTGGTGTCGAGTTAGGACATGAATTTTAGGCAGAAGCAACGAATATTGCATCTTATTTGGTCAATCGATTACCCTCATGTTTCTATGCAACCACAACTATTCCTCTTTTGAAACCCCTACATGTAATGCTCCCTAGTGAAAAGTTGGGTGTCCATAGTCCCCTTCATTATAATAGCCCAGAGTTTTGTCCAACTGCAGTCAGTGTGTCCTCTACTCTTCTTCTTTCCAGGTTATAGGTGCCTCGTAGAACTGACTTGGGCACCATATGATGGGGAAGTGGAACCGTAACTCTATTCATCTTGTACCATATCTCAGCAAAGAATTAGTGTAGAATGTTTTGTCGAGTTTTGTACCTTGGGAGGTGTTTCCCATGTGCTTATGACCTCCTTAGCACACGAGGGAAGGACATTGCAGTTTGTACCTAATACTTTTGTCTAATTTCACTTTGACTTTGTCTAAAGTGAAATTTATTCATTTTGGCCTAAAAGTGACTATTAATTCACAAAGGGGTGAATTAGAGACATAAAGTTGACTTAGAAAACTTAACCCAAAGTGGGTTAATGATTTAGATATTTATGGGGAGATCCCAACCATTGATTAGATGGGAGATGAGATGATCTCCACCATTCATACTCTAGGTTTTCTTTTGGATGTCAAAGAGGGGCGCAAAGGGTGAAGAAGAGCACATTGTTCATTCACTCATGTGTTCATTAAGAGAGGAGCTCTTGGAGGATGAGCATGAGGTCAGTTTTGTGAGGATGTTTGAGCTTGGGCGCTAGCTTTCATGGAAGGAGGCTACTAGCTACTTGCTTGGTTTATTTACTGGAGAGGTTCTACTTCTGTGGAGGGCGCATTGCCAGATTGGGGGGCATCAGTTGTTGAGGGACTTCTAGTCATCAGATTGCAGTGAGATCAGTTGCAGAGAAAAGCCATTCAGCAGAGCTTCATTACTATGGAGGGGTTTCCAGATCTGAGCTCACAGTTTGCAGTTGGAGCAGATTCAGTGGATTTGACAGCTTGTATGTGGGGTGCACCATTCTGGGGCGCACTTGGAGGTTTTGGGCTTGTATATCAACTCAGATCGAGTTGTTATTGTATCAGATTCCATCATTTATTGTACTTGATGTATTCCTTCTTCTGCTTTCCTCATATATACATACATATTTCAAGCTGGTTTTCCCTAGGGGGGTTTTATCTAGGGTCATGTTGACCAAAAATACATGTGTACACAAATGCATTGATTAGTCTCTTAGATCTCTTTATTTTCAGTTGTAAAGATCTATAGGTGTGTTGTATTTATTTTGGTATGCATGTGCTAACATCTGGACACTAAAACTACATGCTAGAGCACCCAAAATCGCAAGTATAACCGTAACAAATCAGCAAGAAACTTTTGGACTGTTGGTTGTTATAAAACAACAAAAAATACTTTACCTGACAGTTGAAACTTAAAGCCTAACTGTGGTCAAAGACAGACCCAGTAGGCAAGTTGATAGGCCTGTAAAATCTTCATGGTATCAAAGCGTTGGTGGCTGAAATTTTGAGCATTTGGGGCAGCATTTTGTTGGTTGTCATATACATCTTCTTGGCAGATTTTTGAGGACAACTATTGACTCATTCAGTGGTTGTTAGAGGGCAGATTTTTGCAGAGGACAGTTGGGCAGTTTTGTACACTTGTCATCAGTCTCTTTTCACACCTATGCAGTAGGAGTGACGCTGATTTGACTTGACCTCTTTTCACACCTATTCTGTTAGGAGTGAGGTCAGGTTACACTTGTCTCTTTTCACAACTGTGTTGACAGGAGTGAAACTGTTTTCCTTGGCAGTATGAGCATTAGTTGAGAATTACAGTTTGGCAGACATGTCAGCATCTCAGATGCGAGTTGAGGACAGGCTAGCAGGGGCTAGCAATTGGTCGCCTTGGAAGGCGAAGATGATCTTCTTCTTAGAGGACTTTGAGCTATGGGATATAGTTGAGGCAGTTGTTCCCCCCATTTCTGTCATTGCTCTCGTCTTGGTGGCAGAGTTCAGGAAAATGAACAACAAGGCGAAGAGAACTATTTGTGACGCAGTTCATAACCATATCATACTCTATTTGATGGGGAAGGCCTGTGCATACGAGATGTGGGCATCTCTATGCAAGTTGTATGAGAGCTCCAATGAGAACCGGAAGATAGTTCTTCATGACCGACTCAGGGGCATTCGCATGTTCAAGGATGAGTCGGTAACTTCATTCCTTGGTCGTTACACTCAGATCATAGACGAGCTTGGAGTCGTCAGAGAGGTTGTTGATCATAACTCTTTGGTGAGGCAAGCTATGAATAGTTTCACCAAACAGTGGGGTCCATTTTGTTGAAATATTGTAACTGCAAAGAGTATTCTTATTATTATTGATATATTATTCATAGGATCAATCCCCATTGTGGATTGATCATGTCGGTTATTGTAATAGGACCAAATCGCCTTTTGCGGATTGGTCAAAAGACAATTATAATAGGCAGAATAAGAATTCGGCCCCAACAATTAATAAAGAGACCCAGAAATATAATAAATGTGGGTTTACCCACCCAGTTTGAGAAGTCGGCCTTGCCAGTGAAGAGACACTTCACACGTGCCAGACTTTTATAAATAAAGGAGGCTAGCGCCTCACTTAGACACAACTCACTTGATCAGTTTGAGAGACAAGTTTTGATCTGTTACCGGCAAAGGAGAGAGAGAGTGGAGCATATCTTGGAGAGGACTTTCTGTTTTAGCATAGAGATCTCTTGGCATTGTATTGGGTATCTATATTAAGGAAGTTTTGTTGGATTTTCTTCCCCTAGAGGGTTTCCCAGGATAAATGTTGTGTCTCTTGTGATTGTGTATTTCTCAGTAATCTTGGATTATGCTATTGTTATATAATGAAATGCAAACATCTATAATAATGGCTTAAACATTAACATGGTATCAGAGCCAAGCTGAAGGAAGCATCTTTCACAAGTGAAAAACGTCATTGTTACCGTACATGAAAATTAGGGCTTTTTATTGGTGAAACTTTTCAGCCCCGAAACCATCTAGAAAAGTGCACCCTCCCCCAAGGATCATTTTGGCACCTTCAGTGCACCTTTTCAGTGGCTAGATCTCCCGGAAAGTGAAACCCTAGTTTCACAAAGTACCAGAGTACCAGAAGTACCAGAGTACTAGAAGTACCAGAAGCACCAGTCCAGAAATCCGTAGATCAAGTTTGAGGGAGTAAAAGTTGGATTTTCATAAATCTGACTACACCAACTAACTCGCCTCATCTCAGCGCATCTATCCCCTGGATCAGAATTTTAAAATTCGAAGTTTGAAAAATTAGGGTTTCCTCATAAAACCCTAAGTTGCAGTTGTAGTTGTAGCCATAGAACCAGTTGCAATCACCCTTGAAGTTTTCTTAAGAGTTGGTAATGATTACCGCTTCTACCAGATGGAGCCACTGCTTGCAAATGCTATCAGAGGTATGTACTCACATATGTTTAATCGTTAAACTTTAAAGAGTATTTGCAGGAGAAGGGATCTCTTGCCATAGATCCAGAAGGATCTCAAGATCCAACACATTCACAGGAATGATGCGACCCAGGTGTGATTATTCTGATATGCATCTATTTGTCATGACATTATCTTGATCAGTATTTCATGTTGAAGCTATGATCAAATTATTAGAAGGATTAAAAGTTGATCATAAAGCTTATCATTTAACCTAACCTTCTGTCAAGATAGCGTATTGTCTTAGTACAACAGACAGGTTGAAGAAAGCACTCGTCACTTGAGTGAAGGAGACCTGGAAGAAAAGCAAGCACTCATTCTTGAGGACAAGGCTCCAGGTTTGATTAATCAAGATTAATAAGATTCAAAGGTACACATGACAAGTTGATGACTATAGTTGAGATAGCAGTCATCATAAAGTATTATACTTAATAGCATGTGAGCATATAGAGGTAAATGCTTTGCCTGATACAACTAACACCTCCTCTAGGAGAAACCTCGTGTGTTAGTTCCAGGTTGCCATGGAAGAATGCTTGGTTACAACACTATGAGAGTGTTGACCTCACTTCGTATTGTATTCCTTACCTTTAATCTTTGCTTTAGACAAATTATAAGTGATAGCTCTAAAGGAGCTACTATAATGATTGTTCGTGTTATTGCTTTATATTATCAGAAGGATATTATTCTTGTTTGTTGTTGACCTTGCTCCAGGTCACATGAAGAAGCTATAGCGAAGGTTGCAGAAAGCAACGTGCTAAAGGAAAGACCATAAATGAAGCAATCATCATTGGAAAAGAAGAAGGTGGCTTGCATAAGCTAAAGGATCACTCAAAAGCTGTCATGACCCACGCCATTGAAGAATCTTGGCATTGAAGATTAACTCACTTCAACTACAAGGTGCTACCATACATATGCAAAGCGGTCACA
>ML777833.1:1544027-1568163 GCA_009831015.1 Picea engelmannii
TGTATCATTCATTGATGATTACTCTCGTAAGACCTGGATATATTTGAAGTGTTCAGCAAGTTCAAGGAATTCAAAGCCTTGATAGAGAACCTTTCTGAAAAGAAGATTAAGATACTCAGGTCAGATAATGGAGGAGAATATACTTCAAAAGAGTTTGTGAACTTCTGCAAAGATGTTGGAATCAAGAGGGAACTCACTACTCCCTATAATCCCCAACAAAACGGTGTAGTTGAACGAAATAATAGAATCATGCTAGAAGTCGTGAAGATTAAGATCTTCCTATGTGCTTATGGGCAGAAGCAGCAATGGCAGTTGTTTATGTGCAGAACCGATTGTCCCATAGTGCACTTGGGCTCAAGACACCGGAAGAGATGTTCACCGGAAAGAAGCCAGAGGTAAGCCATCTCAAAATATTTGGTTGTCCGGTGTTTATTCATATACCTAAAGAAAAGAGAAACAAGTTGGACCCTTCAGGAAAGAAGGGAATATTTGTGGAAAACTGTGAAGTCTGCAAGGCCTTCAGAATCTATATACCAGGTCAACATCACATTGAGATCAGCAGGGATGTGACCTTTGATGAAGATGCAGCGCTCAAGAAATCTAAACTATGCCAGCTTGAAGAGGTATAAGAAGAGGAACCCGTAATCCCAAAAACTGCAATGAGGGAGGTTCCCAGCGCTGCAGAACCAGTGAGGGAAGTCATAACTTCCCCTGATGAGGAACTTCTAGAAGACCATGATATAGTAGAAGTGCAAGAACCTCCTCAAATGATGATCCTCCATAAAAGAAAGCAGCTTGGGCAGGAACTACGAGACAGGTGAAAAGACCAAAGCCATTCTCCAGTGATACGACTTTGATGTGTGATCTCCTAAGAAGATGAGCCTACCTTCTTTGAAGAAGCCATTCAGAGGAAAGAATGGGCAGATGCCATGACAGAGGAATACCAATCCATAATGAAGAATGAAGTATGGGAAATAGTTCCCAGACCGAAGAATAAAGATGGAGTATCCTACATATGGCTCTTCAAAATAAAACATGCTACTGATGGAAGTATTGAGAAGTATAAAGCAAGATTTGTCGCTCGTGGATTTTCCCAGAAGGAAGGCATTGACTATGAAGAGAGATTCGCTCTTGTGGCCAGATACACTTCGATTAGGACCATCATAGCTCTTACAGCTAAGATGAAGTGGAAGTTGCACCAGATGGACGTGAAAACAACTTTCCTAAACGATGTCATCGAAGAGGAAGTGTATATAGAGCAACCTCAAGGATTTGAGGTTGCAGACAGGAGGTCTCATGTTTGCAGATTGAAGAAAGCCTTATACGGATTGAAGCAAGCTCCTAGAGCTTGGTATGGTCGTATAGACAGTTTCTTGACGAGTTTAGGCTTTATCAAGAGTAAAGCAGACTCAAATCTCTACATCAAAATTATGAATAATGAGCCAGTAATCTTACTGCTATATGTGGATGAATTATTCTTAACTGGAGAAGAAAAGCTCATCGTTGAATGTAAAAAGAGACTTGCCTCAGAATTTGAAATGAAAGACCTTGGCCTAATGCATTATTTCTTAGGTCTTGAGGTATCGCAGAGTCCTGAGAGGATCTTCCTTAACCAAGGAAAGTACATGGTCGAAATCTTAAAGAGATTCGACATGCTGGAATGCAAGCCCATGAATACACCCATGGAAGCGAAGCTAAAGATGTTGGTCGATACGTCGTCAGAATTGATTGATGCCACACTGTATAGACAGATTATTGGATCGTTGATATACCCGACGAACACCAGACCAGACATTTTTTTTTCGTGAACACCTTGAGTCGGTTTTTGGTAGAACCCATACGTGTTCACCTATCGGCTGCAAAACATGTGATGAGGTACCTTATAGATACAATAGATTATGGTCTCAACTATGATGGAGATCATAATTTCACATTGAGTGGATATACTGATGCAGATTGGGCAGGAAGTGTTTCTGACAGGAAAAACACTTCAGGAATTTGTTTCAGTTTGGGATCAGCTATGATCTCGTGGCAGAGTAGGAAGCAATCTAGCATTGCTCTCAGCACAGCGGAAGCAGAATACATTGCCGCATGTTCTGCTAGTTGTGAAGCTATATGGCTTCGAAAGTTGCTGACCGACCTATTTGACTTAGAGATGAGAGCAAGCTTGATTTTATGTGACAACCAGAGCTGCATAAAGATGACAGAGAATCATGTATTCCACGACAGGTCGAAGCACATAGAGATTCGCTATCACTACATCCGTGACATGGTACAGAGAGGAGCCTTGAAGTTCCAGTACATTAGCACGGATGAACAAGTTGTTGACGTGTTGACCAAGCCCCTATCTCGTGTGAAGTTTGAGTACTTCTGAGATAAGATTGGCATAGTCCGAAAGGACCTTCCTCAAAAGGGGGAGTAGTTGTTGTGATGAGATATTCCCTGCTTCCGACCTTGTGGTTGTGACGTAAAGCAGGAAGTGCATCTTGCTTTTGACCTAGTTGTCAGACGTAAAGCAAGATGAGATGATGTCCCTTGCTTCTGACCTAGCTGTCAGACGTAAAGCAAGATGAGATGTGTTCCTTGCTTCTGACCTAGTTGTCAGACGTAAAGCAAAATGAGATGTGTTCCTTGCTTCTGACCTAATTGTCAGACATAAAGCAAGATGAGATGTGTTCCTTGCTTCTGACCGAGTTGTCAGACGTAAAGCAAGATGAGGTGTTCCTTGCTTCTGACCGAGTTGTCAGACGTAAAGCAAGAAGAGATGTTCCTTACTTCTGACCGAGTTGTCAGACGTAAAGCAAGATGAGATGTTCCTTGCTTTTGACCAAGCTGTCAGACGTAAAGCAAGATGATATGATGAGACTAACACTGAGCTTCCGGCTGGATAGCTGCGACGTAAAGCCAGTCTAGTATCCTGCTTCCAACCTGATGGTTGTGATGTAAAGCACGACGAGTATCTTGCTTCCAGCTTGAGTGCTGTGATGTAAAGCAAGACGATGAGATGAGACAAGTACTAAGCTTCCAGCTTGACAGCTGTGACGTAAAGCCAGTCTTGTATTATGATGAGCCAGCCTTGTGCTGTGATGATGATGATGTATCAGTTTTTATACTAATACATATTGATGCAGATGATGATGGCATTCCTTTGAGAATGACGATGTTGTCGATGAAGAAAACTTCCAATGATTTATAGATACTCCAGCCAAGATGATATTGATGATGTTGTCCTCCAACTTGATGTTGTTGATGATGTTGTCCTCTCTCTCTCTCACATGATGTTGCTGAAGAATACCCTTCTTGTTAAGGGGGAGTGTTGAAATATTGTAACTGCAAAGAGTATTCTTATTATTATTGATCTATTATTCATAGGATCAATACTCATTATGGATTGATCATGTCGGTTATTGTAATAGAACCAAATCTCCTTTTGCGGATTGGTCAAAAGACAATTATAATAGGTAGAATAAAAAGTCGGCCCTAGCAGTTAATAAAGAGACCCAGAATTATAATAAAGGTGGGTTTACCCACCCAGTTTGAGAAGTCGGCCCTGCCAGTGAAGAGACACTTCACACGTGCCAGACTTGTATAAATAAAGGAGGCTAGCACCTCACTTAGACACAACTCACTTGATCAGTTTGAGAGACAAGTTTTGATCTGTTACTGGCAAAGGAGAGAGAGAGTGGAGCATATCTTGGAGAGGACTTTTTGTTTTAGCATAGAGATCTCTTAGCATTGTATTGGCTATCTATATTAAGGAAGTTTTGCTGGGTTTTCTTCCCCTAGAGGGTTTCCCAGGATAAATGTTGTGTCTCTTGTGATTGTGTATTTCTCGGTGATCTTGGATTATGCTATTGTTATCTAATGAAATGCAAACATCTATAATAATGGCTTAAACATTAACACATTTGTGCGTGGCATAGTTTCTAGGGAGGTCATGCCTACATGGGAGAGGATGTGGGATGACTTCGTCCAGGAGGAGATTAGGCTTGCAGCCGAGGCTTCTGGACAGTGGCAGCAGCAGATTGGTCAGGGTGAGGAGGATCTTTCCCTTTGTTCAAAGGGAAAGAAGAAGGTCGGTCGTGGAGGTCGGTAGGGTCCCAAGTTTGGGGCCCCACCACAGGGAAGTGGAGGAGGAGAGAGAAGCAGTGGTGAGGGCAGTGGTCAAAAGAGAGATATGAGCAAAGTGAAGTGCTTTGTTTGTAAGAAGTTTGGGCACTATGCTGGACAGTGCCCGAACAGGGAGAAGAGGAAGGGTAGTACCGCAGCTACAGTAGAGGAGATAGACTTTCAGAAACAGTGTCAGAGAGAGTGTGCTTTCCTCATATGTTGCACTTTAGTTGAGACGACACCTAGTATATGGTATATTGATAGCGAGGCTTCGAGCCATATGACTGGGATTCGAGAGCACTTTTATGATCTCAGAGACACTAAGGTCGGGATTGAGATTTCTCTTGGAGATGACAAAGTTGTCAGAGTTGCAGGGGTTGGCACAACTTCCTTTCAAAGAGATGGCATGCCACCCATATCGTTCACGGACGTTCTTTATGTCCCTGGCATGAAGAAGAATTTGATTTCAGTTTCCACCCTCCATGATAGAGGTCTTCAGGTGACATTCAGAGGCACCGAGGTACTGATTCATCCTCGAGGGTCCTCACTAGCCTCAGGATAAGTGATTGGAGTGAGAGGGGAAACTGTTTAGATTTCTTTTTCAGCCACTTCTTGCATTGGCAGCGAGTAGCGACAGCAGCAAACAATTTTGTGAGTTATGGAATCGCAGGATGGACCACCTACATCATAGGGCTCTTGGAGGACTGAGAGGTTGTGACCGGAGTGCCACGGATCAACATAGAGCATCAGGATGTTTACTGAGGGTGTGCTCTTGGCAAGTTTGCCTAGGCATCGTTCCCCAGCAGTGACACCAGGTCAGCTAGGATACTGGATTTAGTACACACGGACGTGTGTGGGCCCATGACTCGGAGGTCCTTGAGTGGTTATGAGTACTATCTCACATTTATTGATGACTACTCGAGGAAGACTTGGATCTATTTCCTGAAGTCCAAGAGTGAGGTCTTCACACGCTTCCAAGAGTTCAGAGCTCTTGTGGAGAACCATTCGGTAAAGAGGATCAAAGTCTTGCGGTCAAATAACGGGGGAGAGTATTCCTCGAAACAGTTTGTAGACTTTTGTGCACAGCATGGCATCAGGAGACAGATGATTGTACCTTACAACCCCCAGCAGAACATGGTTGCCGAGAGGAAGAACCAGGCCATTATCGGTGCAACGAGATCCATGCTGCATGATCAGAGTTTGCCTTTGTACTTGTGGGCAGAGGCATGTGCTACTACAGTTTACCTGTAGAATAGGATCCCCCATAGGATTTTGGAGAAGATGACTCATGAGGAGGCCTTCACTGATAGGAGGCCCGATGTCGAGCACATCAAGATATTTGGGTGCTTGACTTTCTCTCATGTCCCCTCGGAGAGGAGGACAAAGCTAGACCCCACAACCCATCTGGGGATTCTAGTTGGTACTCAGAGGTGTCCAAAGCCTATCGCGTCTACATTCTGCCACTTAGGAGAGTGGTGGTGAGCAGAGATGTCAGATTTGAGGAGGATAGGACTTTTGCGAGATCTCTTGAGTCGAGAGTTGGAGTTGAGGATGATGCACAGTTGCTAGTTGCAGTCTCAGAGGGAGCACAGCCTCAGATTTCGATTTCACCAGTATCAGGGGTGACAGGGTCACCATGCACAGCTTCAGGGTCACAGTCATAGCAGTTTTAGTCAGATGGGGCACAGACTTCAGAGGGAGCACAGACCTCAGGATCTCAGAGTGTGGAGACGAGTCCTGTGGCAGTCACTCTTGGGACGAGTGACCTTACTTCTCCATTGACCACTTCAGGGAAGAGGAGACCTGTATGGTTTCAGGAGGTCAAGGAGAATGTAGGGGAGCCCAAGAGCCAGATCAGAGAGAGCAGGCCACCAGTCAGATTGGGAGCATATTTGGCACTAGTGTCGAGTATCAGGGATACAGAGCCACATAATTTTGCACAGGTAGTGGACCATCAGGTCTGGAGAGAGGCCATGGTCGAGGAGTATGACTCCATTGTGCGCAATGATGTCTGGGATGTGGTTCTGAGGCCAGTGGGGAAGTCAATTGTGACTTCCAGGTGGTTGTACAAGACCAAGATTGTTGCAGATGGCAACGTGGAGAAACATAAGGCTCGTTTTGTGGCACGAGGCTTCTCACAGATTGAGGGAGTCAATTATGACGAGACTTTCGCACCAGTTGCGAGATACACTTCTATCAGGACTATCATCGCCATAGCAGCAGAGATGGGTTGGCGCATTCACGAGATGGATGTGAAAACCGCATTTCTGAATGGCTTTATTGAAGAGGATGTGTACATAGAGCAGGCACAGGGGTTTGAGGTGAGTGGCAGGGAGACTCACGTGTGTCTTCTGAGGAAGGCACTATATGGTCTGAAGTAAGCTCCCCGAGCTTGGTATTCACGCATTGATACTTATTTGCTTCAGATGGGCTTCGAGAAGAGCGATGTTGATCCAAACCTCTATTTCATCATTAAGGGTGAGGACACGCTCATTCTCATTTTGTATGTGGATGATTTATTCATCACTAGAGCCGAGGATCTCATAGTTGAGTGCAACCTGGGACTTGCATCAGAGTTTGAGATGAATGATATCGGATTGATGCGCTACTTTCTGGGTATGGAGGTATGGCAAGAGGAGGGTCATAGATTTCTCGGGCAAGGGAAGTATGCAACAGATATTTTGAGCAAGTTTCAGATGGAGGACTGCAGACCCATGTCTACACCGATGATCACCAACTGGAAGAAGCTTAGTGCTTCAGATAGCCAGTTGGTGGATGCCATAGTATACAGGTAGTTGATCGGTTCGCTCATGTATCTGGTTAACACTAGACTAGATATTTCTTTTGTCGTGAACACTCTCAGTCAGTACATGGTTGAGTTGAGGAGAGTTCACATGGTTGGGGAAAAACATGTCTTGAGATATGTTGTTGGGACAGTGGACTATGGCCTAGACTATGTCAAGGGAGATGGAGTCAGTTTGGTTGGCTACACAGATTCAGACTGGGCAGGGTACATTGCTGACAGAAAAAGCACCTCAAGGTGTTGTTTCAATTTGGGGTTAGGACTTGTTTCCTGGTTCAGCCGGAAGCAGAAGTCAGTTGCTTTGAGTTCGATCGAGGCAGAGTATATGGCGGCTAGTTAGGCTAGTTGCGAGGCCATTTGGCTTTGTAAGATGTTGGTTGGTTTATTTGGTCAGGAGATATCACCGATTGTCATTCACTGTGATAATCAGAGTTCCATAAAACTCTTCGAGAATCTAGTGTTTCATGATCGGTCGAAGCATATTGAGATCAGGGACCACTTCATTCGTGACTGGGTTCAGAGAGGGGCAGTTCACTTGCAGTATGTATCTACAGATGACCAGGTTGCAGATATTCTCACTGTTGATATTATGGTAGTTGCGGGAGGTATTTACCTCCACGTGTAAACCTGACAAGAATAGAATACTCGGGGAAGCAAGAAGAAACCCTAATGAGTTGGCTAATAACCCTAGAAGATGTGTTGGCTCAAAAAGATAACTTGTATTAGGTTATTAGCCTCCAAGAGAAGAAGTCGGCCAGAAGAAATAATATATACTGAACAAACAGATACCCAGAATGAGAAGTAGGCCCAGGCAGTTAGCCAAAATTAATATAAATACAGGAGGCCAGTCTTCATTCTGGCAGGCAGTCTCAGAATTGCAGAGCGGCACTTGTGTGCACTGCAGTGCCCAGTTTTGTGCGCAGGTTTGGAGGAGAGTTGCCATTGCAGCTGCTGCAACTAGCAGATCACGTTTGGCTTGGACTATCTCTTGGTTAGAGTTTGGACTATCTGATCAACTCTTGTTGGTGCGCTATCCTTGGGGAAAGGAGCGCTACCCTTTGTTTGGCTATCTAGCCTAGGGTTTGCTTCCGGAGTGATTCTCTGTCAAGGTTAAGGTGCTTGGAGGGTGGCTTCAGCCTATGGTTGGGTGACAATAGCAATAATGTCAATGGTAAAACGAGCACATCCATTATATTCTAACAGGTTATGGGCCCACGCCTCCTTCATTCAGTCTAACCGCTGGAAGGAAACATAGCCAGAAGGATATTAAGCTCATTGAAGCACTGTCACTAGGGTTTCTAGCAGGAGCAGTCACCAAAGCACTGTCGCTAGGGTTACTAGCAGGTGTAATTGCATAAACCCTAATCCTCTCATTGAGGCACCTTAAGTGAAGGGATTGACCTAATCTCTGGGTAGATCAGTGCATCCTAGCCTAACGCATCTCCTGGTACTCTCAGCAAGCCAAGACGTCAAGTTTGAGTTTCTGGTCAAATCTAGGGTTGAGCAAGTCAAAGCAGCCATGACTTACTCTATGAAGTCAGAAAACAAGTTAGATGGAGCTTCTAACTTTAGAGCATGGAAGACAAGGATTGACCTTATCCTTGCCAAGAATAAAGTGTTGGATATCGTGAAAGGAAAGATCGTGAAACCAGAGTTTGAAGAAGGAAAAGAGAAGGAACCGCAGAACATTGCAGTTATGGAGAAGTTCAAAGACGGTGACATCAATGCTATGAGTATCATAGTGGAATCTATAAAAGACCACTTGATACCCTACATCTCCCATCTTGACTCATCGAAGAAGATGTATGATGCCCTAACAAACCTCTTCTCAGTCAGAAACATTGGACAAATAATGAGTCTGAAGAATGAGCTTCGCGACATGAAGGTGAATGATGATGACAGCATAACATCATACTTTGTGAGAATATCTCAGTTAAGAGATCAACTACAAGTTATTGAAGAAATCATTTCAGAGAAGGAATCGGTAAACATAGTACCTAATGGTCTTCCCAAGACGTGGGATGCATTTTCCGCAAGCATGAACACAAGAAAGGAGTATCCTACATTTGAAGAACTTTGGACTTGTTGTGCTCAAGAAGAATCCAAGATCAGTGCAAAAGAGAAACCCCAAAAGAAGTACGATGATCAAGCCTTCACAGCGAGATTCAAGAATTTCAGGAACAAAAGGAAGTTTGGTTCAAGGAGGAAGACAAATCAAGAGAAAGATATTTCAGAAGTACAATGCTTCAACTATTGAAAGTATGGTCACTACAAGAATCATTGTCCTGAGATAAAAAAAAGGAAGGAGAAACACAAAGCATCAGTTGCCAAAGAAAAGGAACCTACAAAGAAGACTAAGCAGGATGAAAGAGACTTCTTCTTCTTAAGGTAACAATACTCTTCTTAGTTCTTGTACATATCTTGTATATCTATCTCTTATAAGATAATATGTTCCAAGAAGAACTATACTTATGGAAGAACAACAAGATAAGGATTACTATCATTATACAAGCCAGATAATACACATGAAAGGATGAAATACATCAAACAAATCATGTTGAAGCTATTATAAGATAAGCCGAAATCGGAATCAATCATGAAGAAACTTAGAAGAAGCAAAGAAAAAAAGAAGTCAACAATCAAGAGAAAATTGGAGAAAGACTTATGAAGTTTTGCAGAAGACAATAAGACGGAAGCGTGGACTCTGTTAAACGGAGAGAGCCAATTATATATTGTAGAAGACAATAAGGATGTAGACGGAAGCGTGGACTCTATTAGACGGAGGGAGCCGATTATATGCACTCATACATGAATCAAGGATTAGGAGGGAGTTAATTCTATGATCCATTGAAGATGATGAAGTATATATCCATGGTAGCAGCCATGAAAGACAGTACATGTTCAGTTCAACCTCAGAAGAAGTCTTCTTCGAAGAGAAGCCTTAAAGTATCCCTGGTTGTCCATCCACATCCATGATTCTATAATGAAAGAAAGACGTGGAATCTTTAGGGCATGGAATCTATAAGAAACTCCATGGACCCAAGAGCTAAAGAAAAACATCAGGAACAATGTGAAGATTCCAAAAAAGAAGAGAAGCCAGAACAACCAGTCAATAAGAATCACAAGATTAACAGCCTAATATGAACTCACTAAAAGCAATCAAGCAGAGGAACTGAAAGTTGTGATGAAGAACAATGTATATATGCAAGCATTGCAAGATCTAGAACTAGATGTTCTCCCAAATGGAGGGAGAAGACTATGATGATTACTTGTTCCAGTGAACCAGACATACCTCTACATGAGTCTTTATATCATCCGCAATATGCATGGGTTGGAGTTCTACATCAAATGAATGCAAAGAATGTTCTCCAGAGCAATTGAACAAAGAGCATATGAAGAGCAACCTCAAGACTTTGAGGTATACCAGAGAGATACCCTTGTATGCAAATGGAAGAAGACAACTTGGTGGAGAACCTCCAATGCACAACGGAAGTGTGGTGAAGATTTTCTATAACAGAGATATTGTATCAAGATGATTACTCAGAAGATCAGATCTCATGATGACAAAAGAAGTGCCACATGAATATGTTCCAGTTTTCCAACAATGATATACCTTGTTGATCAGAGCTACATGAAGCCTTCAGAGAAGACCAGTGTTCTAGACCGAAGTACATTTGAAATCAAGCATTACATTATCCGTGATGAAGCTCGGAAAGGAGAAAGTGGTTCTCCAATACATATCTCCACGAATGAGCAGATAAGCAAACATTTTGATAAAGCTTATGTTCAAGATGAAAGAGTTTGCGTACTCAAGTTGAAGCTCGTGGAGACGACTTCCTTATTGAAAAAGGAAGAGATGACTCCCAGGTTGGGAGGGAGCACTGATGTATTATTGATTGATGGATATGATGAGCAGATTCTTTCCAGTTCGAAAAGTGGATTGAGATTTCTGAAGGACAGACATTTTCTAGTTCGGAAAATGGTCCAGATTGTTGATGTACCATAGACATCGACTTCCCATTGTGGTTAACATGGGGAGTGGTCTAGGGCAGTCTCTCTTCTTGAGGGTTACTCAAGAATACTGGCTCGCCTCGCCGGACAGCAACTTCCCATTGTGGTTAACATGGGGAGTGGTCAGTTTTTGAGGTTGGTGCAGGACATACATTTCCTCTTGTGGTTAACATGGGAAATGGTCCGGACAGTCATTCCTTAGGGCAGATTCATTATCTCCAGGTTGCACTTTGTTTCCTGCCAGAGAAATTTCCCAGGGTGGGGAATGGTCCAGGTTTAGCAATCAGGGACAGACATTCCTTAGGGCAGACTCATTCTCTCCAGATTACACTTTGTTTAGTGTCGGAGGAATGGCCCAGGGTGGGGAATGGTTCAGGCTCAGAAATCATGACAATTACTCTTCCTTGCTTAAGAAGAATAGTCCAGATAGCTCATCATTGATGTTTTACCTTGTGAGGGCAGATGCTCTTCCAAGATCTCATAGATGTGAGTGGAAGAATGGCCCAGATGATTCAGTTTATATCATAACATTGTTTCTGTGCAGGTTGATATCAAATGATTGTTATGAAGATTGTATGTCTCTAGACAATAGATGTATACTACTGTGGTGGATGTGTTCCATTGTTTGTGACTATATGTCACTGATCAAGTACCTGTGTGCTACTTGGTGTGGTAGTGTACCACTGGATTATAGTTGTGTACTACTATGGATAGACACAGTGGTGTTCTATTGAATGATATTGTTCTGATTGCCTTGAAGACTATCAGCAGTGTTGGAAATGATTATCAGCTAGATGAATGATCAATGGACGAAGATTTTCCAGACGGAAAATGGTCTAGGACATTTATTTTTCTAGGACATATGTTTGGATTAGAAGAATGGTTCTTGTGTCACTCTGTGGAGTGAGCATCATGTCTGATTACTCAGATAGAGTATGGTTCCGAGAGATGATGCAGTTGATGACACTGATGGTGATGATGGTGCTCATGATCTAGTCATGAGATAGTTTATACAACTATGTTGATGCTACCGGGTGAATGGTATGTTTGTGCTCAAGACCATTACCTGTAATACTTTCCTAGCTAGGAGGGAGTGTTGATATTATGGTAGCTGCGGGAGGTATTTACGTCCACGTGTAAACCTGACAAGAATAGAATACTCCGGGAAGCAACAAGAAACCCTAATGAGTTGGCTAATAACCCTAGAAGACATGTAGGCTCAAGAAGATAACTTGTATTAGGTTATTAGCCTCCAAGAGAAGAAGTCAGCCAGAAGAAATAATATATACTGAACAGACAGATACCCAGAATGAGAAGTCGGCCCAGGCAGTTAGCCATAATTACTATAAATACAGGAGGTCAATCTTCATTCTGGCAGGTAATCTCAGAATTGCAGAGCAGCACTTGTGCGCACTACAGTGCCCAATGTTGTGCGCAGGTTTGGAGGAGAGCTTCCATTGCAGCTGCTGCAACTAGCAGATCACGTTTGGATTGGACTATCTCTTGGTTAGGGTTTGGAATATCTGATCAGCTCTTGTTGGTGCGTTATCCTTGGGGAAAGGAGCACTACCATTTGTTTGACTATCTAGCCTAGGGTTTGCTTCCGGAGTGATTCTTTGTCAAGGTTAAGGTTCTCGAAGGGTGGTTTCGGCCTATGGTTGGGTGACAATAGTGATATTGTCAATGGTAAAACGAGCACATCCATTATACTCTAACACTCACCAAGGCCTTGCCACGGGGCAAGCATGTTTATTTCAGAGACAAGATGGGCTTGGTGAGGAACACCTTCCTTGGTAAGATGGAGTGTTGAGTTTTGTACCTTGGGAGGTGTTCCCCATGTGCTTATGACCTCCTTAGCACATGAGGGAAGGACATTATAGTTTGTACCTTGTACTTTTGTCTAATTTCACTTTGACTTTGTCTAAAGTGAAATTTATTCATTTTGGCCTAAAAGTGACTATTAATTCATAAAGGGGTGAATTAGAGACATAAAGTTGACTTAGGAAACTTAACCCAAAGTGGGTTAATGATTTAGATATTTATGGGGAGATCTCAACCATTGATTAGATGGGAGATGAGATGATCTCCACCATTCATACTCTAGGTTTCCTTTTGGATGTCAAAGAGGGGCGCAAAGAGTGAAGGAGGGTTCATTGTTCATTCACTCATTTGTTCATTGAGAGAGGAGCTCTTGGAGGATGAGCATGAGGTCAGTTTTGTGATGATGGTTGAGCTTGGGTGCTAGCTTTCATGGAGGGAGGCTACTAGCTACTTGCTTGGTTTATTTACTGGAGAGGTTCTACTTCTGTGGAGGGCGCATTGCCAGATTGGGGCGCATCAGTTGTTGAGGGGCTTCTAGCCATCATATTGCAGTGAGATCAATTGCAGAGGAAATCCATTCAACAGAGATTCATTATTGTGGAGGGGTTTCCAGATCTGAGCTCACAGTTTGCAGTTGGAGCAGATTCAGTGGATTCGACAGCGTGTATGTGGGGCGCACCATTCTAGGGCGCACTTGGAGGTTTTGGGATTGTATATCAACTCAGATCGAGTTGTTATTGTATCAGGTTTCATCATTTATTATACTTGTTGTATTCCTTCTTCTGCTTTCCTCATATATACATACATATTCCAAACCGATTTTCCCCGGGGGGGGGGGGTTTATCCAGGGTCATGTTGACCAAAAATACTTGTGTACACAAATGCATTGATTAGTCTCTTAGATCTCTTTATTTTCAGCTGTAAAGATCTATAGGTGTGTTATATTTATTTTGGTATGCATGTGCTAACATCTGGACACTAAAACTACATGCTAAAGTACCCAAAATCGCAAGTATAACCGTAACAAATCAGTAAGAAACTTTTGGACTGTTGGCTATTATAAAACAGCAGAAAATACTTTACCTGGCAGTTGAAACTTAGAGCCTAACTATGGTCAAAGACAGACCCAATAGGCAAGCTAATAGGACCTGTAAAATCTTCATGTTTCCCTATTAAGGGATAGACCAAAATATGGATACTCCATGGGGTTCTTGTTTCTCAAATAGTTGGGAAGAGTTTCCAATATGTCATGAGAAACCAAGAGTGCCTCTAGTGAATGTGCCCTTGCAATTTCAAGATATTATGTTATGGAAAATCTTTGATGATGTCGAATGGTGACAATATCCCTTGGATCTCTTCTTAACCTTTGTAAATCATCCTTTATCACATGAGGCAGATGATACTCATATCTAACTTTTAAGCTCGTGTCTGCCCAACATAGGGGTTGAGTTCTAGCGGGCATTATCCTGTAGTAGAAAATTGAAAAGGTAAAGTTCACACAACAAATTCTGATCTTTTGTGTCAACAAAGAATAGGTCAATGAAATCGCATGGTTGTTTCACCTCATATGGTTGCCCAACTGCTAGTTTCCTTAATCTGAATGTAATCCATCGATCATGCAAGAGTATATGATAAGCCCTTGGAGGTCTTCTACGAAGAATTTCTTCAAAGGCTAGTTCACATACCTGTTGCACTAACCCTTGAGTCTGTACCAGTTGGTCTTCATACGTTTTGATCTTGGCTTTCCATTTCTTCTCTTACATGAGGTACATAGAAAACCACCTCTATTTCAGCTTCTCAATGACTTGATAGTGGGTTTCTCGGTTAATGATCCCTAATTCAAAGAGCTTGTCTTTATTACTCCACGATGGTAGATCTGGTTTCAACTGAATAAAGACAAAAGTGTTGATGATGATATCATCAAAGAAAGCATTAATGAGTTGCTCGACCTCCTTTACATGTACCTCAGCACAATTATCAGCGTTAGGTTTTGAAACTTATTCTTGATCAATATAATCCAACAAGATTTCCATATTACCAAATCTAGATTTATTATGTCGTAGCTTACTCCCGAGTTTTTGATTTTGTCGTTTCAGCCTTTTATTTTGTTTGAGTAATGTCTGGTAGTTAGGGATGCAAAACCCGAAAGGCTTGGAAACTAAGTGTAACTTACCTTTTAGCTCTATTTCTCTGCTTTCAATTGGGTCTCGTTGATTCCAGTCCTGGAATGAAACATGAATATTGTGGCTCTTCGATCATAAGTTGAGGTGGTGAGGGTTCCTCAAACTTTTCCTTGCTTCGTTCATTGCTTAGGGCTTGATCATATTCCTTATTCGAGCTCCCTAATTGACTCTCAACATCCCTTATTTCTTCGGCCTCTCATTCCATAGAAACCTCAATGATGGGGTCATCTGATACTTCGCTCACCACCACCCTTATTTTCTTCGGCCTCTAATTTCGTAGCAGCTTTAGTGATAGGGCTATTGCGTTATTTTCTTGTCGCTCTCTTCGATGCCCTTGTTGAGCAACGATCCTCTGAAGTTGTGGCCACCTATGGCTGCGTTCAAGCGAGCCCTCTTTTCAATGGTAGAGCCCTAGCCCGTTGCTTATTAATAATCCTCTTTGCGAATATGCTCCAAGGAACATCCAGTGATTCTAATTCAACATTGATCAACATTCTTATGAACCCCTTGTGGTATAGTTTTGTTTCACGATTTCGTCGTTTCCTCATGGCCCCGGTGATCTTCATCAAACTCGTGAGAAGATAGTAGGTCATATTAAGCAACTTGTCTTCCTTTAAATGCATTAAAATCCAGATATGATAATGGTATGCCACACTGAACCTACCCTTGCAGGTGATAATTTTTTGTAAGAAAAAAACGACCTCATTCCAGGGCACTGTTAATGCGTCCCTCTAAATACCCCTTTTGAGATTGGATAGTGGAGAGGGTTTCTTGAGGAATTGGGATCAACTTTCACTTGAAATTCTGAAATT
Organism: Picea engelmannii; assembly: GCA_009831015.1. Lineage (NCBI taxonomy): Eukaryota > Viridiplantae > Streptophyta > Pinopsida > Pinales > Pinaceae > Picea > Picea engelmannii. The sequence goes on from ML777833.1 coordinate 1,559,768, forward strand.
CTTATATTGCCTCTCTCCTTGCTATGGAAGTCCTGTGACATGACTTATGAATTCATTTGAAACTACAATTATCAACTATCACACCAGAGCTCGATTCCCATCAAAAGTATAGGAAAATTCAAGTGCTAGATGTGTATTTGAGCCCTTGAACCTTTCAAGGAACCCGAGCCAACCAACCAGAGCAAATACCTCCATGATCGTGGGGTTAGCCCTTATGTTCTTAATGTCTTTAGGCTTGGTTCTATTCATTGATCCCCTCATGTCTTCTGGTCGCTTGAATTCACAATGATGGTTATGCTTACGATTTAGTGGATTCCCTTATAGTATTGAGCTTAAAGCCTCTGTCGATTCCGAACCCAATTGCTCGGTTAGATTGGTTATAAGGATACAGGGTAGAAGAAGTTTATTACAAATGATTTTGAATTCTTATCGAGATCGTGTTGTGTCACCTCTTTTCATTTCATGTTGTCGAATGTAATTAAGTTTCGACAAGCTACACAATGATGTATCATTACAGGGCATGCTACGAAATGACTATAGTTGCTACTGTTTGGACAATTGTTATTAAATGGGTTACAAAATTACTATAGTTGCTATGAAATGGACTGAGATTGCCATGAAGTGGATCATTATTGTTGAATAGGTTATGAAGTGGTCATAGTTGCTATGAAACAAAGCATTATTGTTGAATAGAATATGTTGTGAAATAGATCATGCTATAATAGTGGTCTTTTATGCCCCAAATGTCATCCCTAATAATATGATATGCATATAATTTTCATTTAGGTATGATTGTTGGTGTTATTAGCAACAAGTCTATTATGATGCTTGTGGAATTGTATACCACAAAGTTTCAATAATCAAGAATCTTAGTGACCAGAGGTATTAAGTATAGGACCATTTTTAGCAGAGTAGCAATACGTTTTCAATGAACTAGCCATTAGAATCTTGGCAAAGATGGGGAAATTTGGTGATTTATAGTATTAGTATTGCCAATTGATCTTCTAAATCCTATTTACAGAAATAAATTAAAGATGCATTAAAGAGAACTTGGATTGTTGCAGGAAGATACACAGTGCAAGTGCTCTATTATCATTGTTGATCCTTCTCCAATATCTGCAATAATTGGAACCCTGGATAGCCAATCTTGGACTCTTTTCGCCAATTTCCTTGGAATAGTTGGACAAAGATAACTTCCATCCTGTTCCCATAGAGTCATAAATCATGAAGCTAGTGCAGAGGAGTCATTAAAGCAACATTGTATACTTCTATTCAATATGTTAAATGTTGCAGAAAAGACCATACTTCGAAAAATAAATCAAATAGTTGTGAAATAGAGTTACGAGCTTATCATTGGACATTTTATTATTATTTTTTCCTTTTCTTCTTTTTTCTCAAACTTTGTCCACCAAAAAATTGGTTTTCAAACAGAAGTTTGTCCAGTTGCGCCTCAGAGGTTTTCACAACTGGAATTTTTTTTTCTTTTGTTTGGTGATATTAGCCAATAACTATTTTTTTAATAGCACCAAGGTTGGTAGTGCCTGGAACCAGGTTTTCACTACGAGATCTTTATTCATTTTTTTTTTCTTTTTCTTTTTTCTTTGGTTGGAACTAGAGAATGGATCAGGAGGTTGTGGGTGTGAATGGCAAAGCCACCTTACTCACAACATCGAGATATGCTTGCTTGACTTGATCCTGGATAAATTCCTCTTTGGACTTAGGCTTTTGGTATAGCATCAACGATGACCATATTCCATTAATGGAGTCTTTCCTTCATCGATGGTGCGGTTCTTAATGTCTTGATTTTGAAATCTATAGGAAAAAACACATGTTTTCGATACACCAAAGCATAGGGAGTGAATTTCGTAGTGTTCTTCCAGGTGGTTCTATAGGCCCAAAGGGCTTCTACAAGCTTGTAAGCCCAATCCTTATGATGTTGTTGAACCATCTTGGTCAAGATGGACTCCAACACTCAGTTGATGACCTCCAGTTGTTCATTTTCCTAAGGGTGGTATGGAGTATACATATGGTGCTTGATCTTGAATTTCTCAATAATGGACCAGATAAACTGAGAAGTGAACTAGGTCCCTTGGTCGGTAATGATCTCTCGGGGGACTTCGAAACGGAAAAAAAAAATCCTCATGCAAGAAGTTAGCCATTGCTTCCTCAGTATCCTTTGGTAGTGCTTTAGCCTCAACCCATTTGGTTACATAATCAATGCACACCAAGATGTACACTTTTTTCTTCGATGCTGGGTTGATAGGTCCTATGAACTCGAGGGCCCATTTATCGAAAGTCTCTATTAGGATTTAAGGTTGGAGTGGCATTTCATCTGATTTCATTGGTTGTCCCATCCTCTAACACTTGTCACAGCTCCTTACATATTTCTTGGTGTCTCGAAATATAGTAGGCCAATAATACCCCAGGTGCAGTACCTTATCTGCAGTTATTTTGTCGCAAAGTGCCCTTTGCAAGGTTCATCATGACATGCTTTTAGAATGTCATAGGTTTTTTCCTTTTGAACACAACACTAGATGATATGATCATTCCTAGTGTGGAAGAGGTATCCTTCGATTCAAGAGTACATGGCACTCTTCCTAATGACCCTTTGGCGTTCTTTATACGACAGATGTTGCGAAAGCCTTTCTGCAGCCATGCAGTTAGCAATGTTTGCAAACCACAGTGTGTTAGTGGAAAAAGAAAACAAGTGTTTGTCTGGGAAAGCGTCTTCCATAGGAATGGTTTCTCCTTCATTGGTAATCCTAAAGAGGAAGTCAACGACCACGTTTTCCCTCCCTGGTTTATCAATAATTGAAATGTCGAACTCCTACAATAAAAACAACCACCTGGTCACTTTGCCATTAGCGATAGGTTTCTTTATGAGGTAGCGGATGGCAGAGTGGTCAATATGCGCAAATACAAAGTAACCTGTGATATAATGACATAACTTATTAATGGCATATACAACAACAAGAAAGTCTTTTTCGGTTACAATATAATTCTTTTCAGCAGGTGTGAGATTCTTACTAATGTAATAGATAACATAAGTTCGTTTCTCTTTCTTCTCCAAGACAACCCTAATGGATGTGTTCAAAGCGTCTCTAGAGATATGGAAAGATAGTGACCAATTTGGACCCTGTAAGGTTGGTGCAATTGACAATTTCTCCGTTAAGGCTTCAAATACAGTGGCTTCACATTGGTCAATTTAGCGGAATTCTGCAGTCTTTGTGAGTAATTGAAATAAGGGTGATGCTAACTTAGTAAATTTTTCTATGAACCTTCGATAGTACCCTGCATTCCCTAATAAATTGTGGACATGGGAGATGTTCTATGTAAGTGAAAATGGAATCATCCTCAATGTCTTTCCTAAAGGTTGATTCCTAATCAAGAGTCAGCAAGGGTTGTGTGGATTCCTTGTCACTGTCTTCAAACTAGGGGGAGATTTTTGAGTCAAGAGAAGGCTTAGTAGGAGGATAGAGGGTAAGCTTCTTGGTGGAATTTCAATGGTGTGTATTCCTAAGAATCTATTGAAACACCTATATCTTCCAACGTTTCCTCGGGATTTATTGTAGACCTATTTTCTAGTTGGAGTATTGTAGGGGTTGGTCGTAGACTAGGCAATTAAAGTTTTTCCATTGTTTCCATGGTCATAACATTTATGGTTGCCCCTAGGTCGACCAGAGTATTGGGAATAAAAGTGTTATGGATGTTAACTTTGACGACCAGAGTATTGGGAATAAAAGTGTTATGGATGTTAACTTTAACGACCAGACTTCCTGGATCCATATACTTGGCCACAAATACTTTTTCTAGCATTAGATCAACTAACTTCCCTATGGCATGAACAGTTTTTTGGGTCTTTATTTTTCTTTCCAGGCTTCCTCAAACAAGGTTCCTGAACAACCTTACCATATATTGGGACATCCTTGATGGCATGGAACAAAGGAATCTTAACACACACATTTTGAAGTTCCCCTAAAAGATCAAACTTTGGTTGTGTGGGGGACTTTTCTATGCATATCCTTTCCAGATAAGGAGGATATGGGAGAAATTCTTGTTGATAAGGTTGTTTTGAAGTAGTAGCCTAGTTTTCCTGAGAGAGGTTAGTGATTTGATTATCCAGTTTAATAAGATTTCCCTCATCATCTTGTTCCTGGATGATGGAGGAAGTTTGGTCCTGAATCACTTTCCTTGATTGCAGGTGAATATCCTTACATTCTGCAGGGGAAATGACATATGTCGGAAAAACGGGTAGTTCAACATTGTAGGTGGGATGTACTACTTTCTTGTTTGGGTTAGGTATGGGATGGGTAGGTAATTGCGATAGCCTCTGAGGAGGTTGGTTGGGTGGTAGTTGTAACTGTCATTGATGTTAGACTAGGGGATGTGAATGAGCAGACTGTTGAGGTGTAGGCCCTCTCCAACCTTGTTTCCACGACTGGTTATGAGCTTGAGGGTGCCATTTTTTCCAAGGCATGGGAGCATACCAACTCTACTGTGGGTATTGATATGGGGTAAGATATTGAGGGTATGGAGATGGCTCTTGTGCCATGCCAGGTTCCCAGGGTGGCCATGGCTTATTTTCGACCATAAAACAAATTTGTTTGGCCCCCTCATAAGTTTCTTTCAACTTAGGTAAGGAGGGGCAATTCTTGGTAGCATTGTTTTTTTCACATATGACACATACCTCTATACTATCCAAGGGACACTCTCGTAAGGGGTGTTTCTTCTGACAATTAGAACATAAGACGACGAATGCTAGGTTGACTTCTTCTTTATTTTTCTTAGCTTGAAAAGTATCCAATTGGGAGCTAAGCGAGCTAAGCATATTAGTTTTGAAGTTGTCCAACATGTTCCCTATCTCAGCCCAGGTAATTCCTCCTCCGCCGGACGACTTTGTGACCTTGGAGGCTAGATCCCTAAGGCCTCTCCTAGATTTAGTAGTACCTCGTGAATAACGTTTTCATAATTCACAAATACTATCATATGTCTTTTGGGAGACATATCCTGCTCGCCTAAGGTTTAATGCATCCATGCAATCATCCTTTTGCCATAAGAAGGATAATATGTAGAGTCTCGGGATCAAGTGCATTTTGTTTAGTCCTATGAAAATTGTATTGAAACCTTTCTACATAATCTTCTAGGCTTTCTTCCTCCCTCTGTCTCATCTTAAATATTTCTTCACTAATATCCCTCACTTTACAGTAGTCCTGGTATTTTGGTAGAAGTGTTTTTCTCATTTCATCCTAGGTCTTAATAGAATTCCCCATGAACCACCGAAGCACAGCTTCCTTTAAGGTAGCTGGAAACAATTGTAGCTTGTGGACATCGAAAGAATAATCATAGCTTCAACAAAGGACATCAAATTCAAAGAGGAAGGTATCAAGATCATCACTAGGAAAACCAAAAAATTTTGGTAAGGAAAATGGAAGGATATTTTTCATCTAGATTATGCCATCGGATTCCTGAATGGGAAATTCAAACATGATTGGTTCTCTTTGTTTTGGTGCTTCTACTTCTTCCCCCATTTTTGAAAATCTGACTCCCCAAAGGGATTTGTCTGAGGTAATAGAAGGCTCGGGTTCTTCAACGAGATTGTCTTAGTCCCTGAGAGATTCAAAAGTGGGAGAGGTTATAGCTATACCACTTGTAGAATCAATCTTGGGTGGACTATTTGGAATGTTGGATGCTACTTGTGAGAAGGGGTGAGCACCATATACTCCTTAAGGGTCTCCTTTTTCTTCAGGTTTGGCTGCCCAATTGTTAGTGTTGTGGGTGGTTCCTTCGCCACGAATGCGAGGGTTTCTAGTGCCTCGATTCATGCATCCTATAATGATTTTAATGCACAATATCCTGAGCAAAGGTTATCAGAGGGGTAGTTGACAGATCCCTAAGGTTCCCTTCAACTTGGTATCGTTCCTATGATTGGTCTATGGAAAAAATCCTAGTTCTTTGAGTGCCTCCTTGGTAACGACACAAAAAATGATGGTGTGTATCCTATTGTTTGGATGTTTTTCATAATACACAGTCATTTAATCTATCAACCCAAAGTTTTGTGTGGTCTTGTGAGGCCCTCAGTGCAATATACACACAAAAAATGAATTTGCCACTACCATGCAATCTAATTTATTTGAAAAAGAAACAAAATGAAAATTGTTGCAATCATAAATCTAAACTAAATAATAAAAAGTGGAATTAACAGTATTCTTGATCCCCCGGTCTAGTTGGTGGCACCTCATATAGTAAAATCATTGAGAAACATGCTCCTAATCTCACTATTGAACTCTGTTCACCAAGAGAGACAAAGAACAAAGTGATTTCGTAGCACACTAATCTCATAACATTCTTCTCAAGAAACTAAAATGGAGCATATAACATTCTAGAGAAAATCTAATTATACAATCTAATCTATTTTTCACACACTGCAAAAATATAATTCCAAATTCTATTATAATACTAGAACATAAATCTACAGTAAAAGGACCAACAAAATTCTCAATCTTTTACTCCGCTAATCACACTTCATATGTTACAGTGATTGGAAACCATCTCCATAACTCAACATTTCGCTATGTACTAAGTACTAGCTGAGAACGCAATGATCCTGTAAAACCCTAACTCTGTAGCGTACTAGTTATGTAGCATTATGATTCTGTAGCATAATCTATAGATAACTAAAATGAAATAGAGAACTAGAATACACACAATAGATTGAAAGAAGATATAACAAAATGACTAAGCAACATCAGAAATAAAACTAAAGACTAGCATGTTGAAGATAGATACTAATAAATAGAGAAATATAGCACAACACTTTACCTTGAGTGGCCCTTCTCAAGGCTCTGCCTGTCTTTGGTGTTCACAAAATCACCAAAGCAATATTATATGAAAACTCCAAATAAAATCCAAACGATCTATGAAGTTCTTAAGAGCAGGATTACAAAGCAAATGTCTTTAGAATAAACTTTAAAATTGTCTAACTATCATCCTCCTTAAGGCGATCACACATATATACATGAGAAAAGGGCTTGCTTGCTCTAGAAATGGAGTGGCAGGCCCCTGAAAATTCGATATCAATTCAAATAGACAACTAAAAATGAAAACAGTCATATGAGTGGCTTTCGTGGTACAATCAATTTCAACAGTTATCCATTGGTACAACCCTCGACCAACTGAATCATCGAATCTACTTTGCGCCTTTTGGAAGGTCTCGTTGTTATTTTTGGGTTGCAGGTTCCTCCAAACATTACCACAATCACTTATGTGGAATCAAACCTCGAACATCTTGATGCTTCACTGCTAATAGCTCCAGCGAGATACGCACGGGCATGTCTGCTATCGAACCCTTAGTCATAATGGAGCATTTTTGTGATGGGATCCGAACTCTTGGATATATTAATATATCTTCTTAAAATACCCTCGATTTAAGAGAACCACTTGTTCTCATTCAATGGTTGATTCTTTGTTGAGTATGGCTCAACTTTAACTTATGATGACCTGGAAGTAATGAGCAATCTCATAATAGTTCGGGTTAGCAAAGTCCTTGTAATCAAGACATAGGTGCACACACAAACATATGCAATAATTCAAACAATCTTAAACACTCTTTTAATTTTAACTATAATAATTCAAACAATATTAAACATTCTTTTAATTTTAACTATAAAAAGAAGATAATAGAATAAAATGGAAAACATATATACCTTGAGCAAAATCCGAGGTAAGGGAATGAGTCTTAAACACTAGGGAATGAGTCTTAAACATTGTGGAAAAAGGAAAAATGGATACATGTTATAGGCAAAAAAGGAAGTGTTTTTGTAGCAAAAGATGTAAAAATAGTAGTCCATTAGTAGCAAAAGGTTATTCTCAGGTAGAGGGAATTGACTTTGGTGAAATTCTTTCTCATATTGTTAAGTTAACTTCTATTAGATTTTTTTTATCTATTGTTGTTGCTCTTGATTTTGAATTAGAAGAGATGGATGTGAAGACAACATTCCTAAATGGGGATTTGGAAGAATAAATATACATGAAGCAACCATAAGGCTTTGTAGTGAAGGGAAAGAAAGAGATGGTGTGGAGGCTGAAAAAGTCCATGTATGGGTTAAAGCAATCACCAAGGATGTGGTATCAAAGATTTGATACTTATATGTTGGAACTTGACTCCACAAGGAGCAAAGCGTGATCACTGTGTGTATTTCAAATTAGTCAGTGATCGTCTTATTTATTTGGTCTTGTATGTGTTAATGTTTATGACATTATTGTAGTTCTTTGCATTTCATAAGATAAGAGCATAATAAGAACAAGATCACTGAGAAATACACATCCACAAGAGACACAGCATTTATCCTGGGAAACCCTCTAGGGGAAGAAAACCCAGCAAAAACTTCCTTATCATA
>ML777833.1:1573714-1594789 GCA_009831015.1 Picea engelmannii
AAGAGATGAGCCACCCTTCTTCTCCTCTCTCCAACTTGTAAATGCAACTTGCCTCATAAGAGAATGAGCAAGTGAAGTGTGTGTAAGAAGTGAGGCGCTAGCCTCTTATTTATATCAATCTGGCACGTGTGAAGAGTCACCATATGGAAGGGCCGACCTCTCACACTGGGTGGGTAAACCCACCTTTAATTAATTCTGGCCCTTCCATTATAATTTTTGGGGCCGACTTCTTGTTCTGCACTTTGTAATTGTCCGATGACCAATCCGCAAAAGGGGATTTGGTCCTTATACAATTACCGACATGATTAATCCTCAATGGGGATTAATCCAATAACAATAATAATAATAATGATATGATTAATCCACAATGGGGATTTAATCCAATAATAATAATGACATGATTAATCCACAATGGGGATTTAATCCAATAACAAAATAATAATAAGAATGATCTTCGCAGTTACATTATTTCAACAGTATGTGGATGATATTGTTGATATTATGGTAGTTGCGGGAGGTATTTACCTCCACGTGTAAACCTGACGAGAATAGAATATTCCAGGAAGCAAGAAGAAACCCTAAATAGTTGGCTAATAACCCTAAAAGACAAGTCAGCTCAAGAGGATAATTTGCATTAGGTTATTAGCCTCCAAGAGAAAAAGTCGGCTGAAGAAAATATTATATGCTAAGTAAATAGACACCCATAATGAGAAGTCGGCCCAGGCAGTTTGCCACATTTAGTATAAATACAGGAGGCCAGTCTTCATTCTGGCAAGCATTTCTCATAACTGCAGAGCTCACTTGTGCGCACTACAGTTAGCCAGTTTGTGCGCAAGTTTGGAGGAGAGCTTTTGTTGTAGCTGTTGCAGCTAGCAGATTACATTTTGTCTTGGACTGTCTCTTGGTTATGGTTTGGACTATATGATCATCTCTTGTTTGGTGCGCTATCCTTGGAGAAAGGTGTGCCATCCTTTGTTTGGCTATCTAGCATAGGGTTTGCTTTCAGAATGATTCTCTGTCAAGGTTAAGGTTCTCGGAGGGTGGCTTCGGCCTATGGTTGGGTGACAGTAGTGATATTGTCTATGGAAAAACTAGCACAATCCATCATATTCTAACAAGTTATGGGCCCACACCTCCTTCATTCAGTCTAACCACTGGAAGGGAGCATAGCCATAAGGATACTAAGCTCGTTGAAGAACTGTCGCTAGTGTTTCTAGCAGGAGCAGTTACTAAATCATTGTCGCTAGGGTTACTAGCAGGTGTAGTTGCAGAAACCCTAACCCTCTCATTGAGGCACCTTAAGTGAAGGGATTGACCTAATTTTCGGATAGACCAATGTGACCTAGCTTAGCGCATATCTTGATACTCTTAGCAAGCCAAGACGTCAAGTTTGAGTTTTTGGTCAAATCTAGGTTTGACCAAGTCAAAGCAGCCATGACTTATGCTATGAAGTCAGAAAACAAGTTAGATGGAACTTCTAACTTCAAAGCATAGAAGACAATGATTGACCTCATCCTTGCCAAGAATAAAGTGTTGGATATCGTGAAAGGAAAGATCGTGGAACCGGAGTTTGAAGAAGGGAAAGAGAAGGAACCGCAGAACGTTGCAGTTATGGAAAAGTTCAAAGACGATGACATCAATGTCATGAGTATCATAGTGGACTCTATAAAATACCAATTGATACCCTACATCTCCCATATTGACTCATCGAAGAAGATGTATGATGCCCTAACAAACCTCTTCTCAGTCAAAAACATTAGACAAGTAATGAGTCTGAAGAATGAGCTCTGTGACATGAAGATAAATGATAATGACAGCATAACATCATACTTTGTGAGAATCTCTCAGTTAAGAGATTAACTACAAGCTATTGAAGAGATAATTTCAGAGAAGGAATTGGTAAACATAGTACTCAATGTTCTTCCCAAGACATGGGATGCATTTGCCGCAAGCATGAACAAAATGAAGGAGACACACGAAGCATCAATTGTCGAAGAAAAGGAACCTACAAAGAAGACCAAGCAGGATAAAACAGACTTCTTCTTCTAAGACAAGGTAACAATACTCTTCATAGTTCTTGAACATACCATGCTTTTTGTACATATCTTACATATCTATTTCTTAGAAGATAATATGTTCAAAGAAAAACTATATCTATGGAAGAAACAACAAGATAAGGATTTATATCATTATGACTACAAGTCATACAATACACATGAAAGGATGAAGTGCATAAAGCAATTCATGTGGAAGTTATTACATAAATAATAGTTGAAAGATAAGCCGAATTCAGAATCAATCTTGAAGAAACCCAGAAGAAGTAAAGACAGAAAGAAGTCGGCAATCAAGAGGAAATTGGAAAAAAGACTTATGACACCTTGCAGAAGGCAATAAGGATGTAGACGGAAGCGTGGATTATGTTAGATGGAGGGAGCCGATTATATACTTCCAAAAGAAAAACATGCACTCATACATGAAGCAAGGATTAGGAGGGAGATAATCCTATGATCCATTGAAGATGATGAAGTATATATCCATGGTAGCAGCCATGAAAATCATTACATGTTCAGTTTGACTCTAGAAGAAGCCTTCTTCGAAAAGAAGCTTAAAATATCCATGGTTGTCCATCCACATCCATGATCCTATGATCAAAGGAAGAAGTTGGAATCTTCAGGGCATGGAATCTATAGAAAACTCCATGGACCCAAGAGCTAAAGAGAAACATAAGGAAGAACATGAAGATTCCAAGAAAGAAAGAAGATCCAGAACAACCAGTCATTGTATCAAGAATCACAAGATCACCAGCCTGATATGAACTCACTAAAAGAAATCAAGCAAAGGAACTGAAAGTTGTGTTGAAGAACAATGTATGAAAGACTTATGAATGTAAGCATTGCGAGATCCGGAACTAGAAGTTCTCCCAGATGGAGGGAAAAGACTATGATGATTGTTTGTTCCAAGTAAACCAGACATACCTCTACATGAGCCATTATATCGTCCACAATATCCATGGGATGGAGTTTACACCAAATGAATGCAAAGACTATTCTCTAGAATAATTGAACAAAGAGCGTATGAAGAGAAACCTCAAGGATTTGAGGTATACCAGAAAGAGACCCTTGTATGCAGACGAAAGAAGACAACTTGGTAGAGAACCTCCAATTCACAACATAAGCGTGGTGAAAAATTTCTATATTATATCAGAATGGTTACTCAGAACTCCATAATGATGGTTTTCCAATCCATGACAAATATCTCATGATGACAGAAGAAGTGCCACATGGATATGTTCCAGTTTGAGCCTTGCCACGATGTTATGAGCTAGCAGGAAACAAAAGAGCTGAATTCAACTATGATATACTGTAATGATCAAAGTTATATGAAGCCTTCAGAGAAAACCAATGTTCCAGAAAGACTGATGTACATTGAGATCAAGCATTACATTCTCCATGATGAAGTCCAAAAAAGAGAAGCGGTTCTCCAATATATATATCTCCACAGATGAGCAGATAAGAAGACATTTTGGTAAAGCCTCTGTCCAAGATGAAAGAGTTTGCGTACTCAAGTTGGAGCTCGTGGAGATGACTTCCTTATTGAAAAAGGAAGAGATGACTCCCAAGTTGGGAGGGAGCACTGATCTGTTATTGATTTATGGACAGTGATTTTTCAAGTTCGAAAAATGGTCTAGGATGAGCAATTTCTTTCCAGTTCGGAAAGTGGTTTGAGATTTCTGACAGACAGGCATTTTCCAGTTCGGAAAATGGTCCAGATCGAACGGTCATTTTCGTAATGAAAATGGTTCGATGGATTGTTGATGTACCATAGACAGTGATTTCCCATTGTGGTTAACATGGGGAATGGTCTAGGACAGTCTCTCTTATTGATGGTCACTCTTAGTAGTGGTCAAGAAGACTGGTCTGCCTCGTCGGACAGTCATTCTTTCGAAGCTCACAGTTGTGAGCAGTTTCAAAGAATGGTCCGTTTTGGAGGTTGGTGCGGGACAGTCATTTCCTTAGGAAATGGTCCGGACAGTCGTTTCCTTAGGAAATGGTCTTGACAGTCATTCCCTAGGGAAGATTCATTCTCTCCAGGTTGCACTTTGTTTAGTGCCAGAGGAATGGCCTAGATAGGTGAATGGTCCAGGTTCAGCAATCAGGGACATGCATTCCCTAGGGCAGACTCATTCACTCCAGGTTTCAGTTTGTTTAGTGCCGGAGGAATGGCCCAGGATAGGGAATGGTCCAGGCTCATAAATCGGGACAATTATTCTTCCTTGCTTGTGAAGAATAGTCCAGATAGCTCATCATTGATGTTTTACCTTTCTGAGGGCAGATGCTCTCCCAGATCTCACAGATGTGAGTGGAATGGCCCAGATGATTCATTTTATATCATAACAATGTTTTCTGTGCAGGTTGATATCATATGATTGTTATAGAGACGATATGTATCTGGACAGTAGATGTATGCTACTGTGGTGGATGTGTTCCACTGATTATGACTATATGTCACTGATCAAGTATCTGTGTGCTACTTGGTGTGGTAGTGTACCACTGGATTGTAGTTGTGTACTACTCTGGATAGACACAGTTGTGTTCTATTGAATGACATTGTTTCAATTGCCTTGAAAACTATCAGTAGTGTTGGAAATGATTATCAGCTAGATTGATGATCAATGGACAGAGATTTTCCAGACGAAAAATGGTTCATGACATTTATTCTTCAAGGAAATATGTTCAAATTATAAGAATGGCTCTCATGTCACTCTGTGGAGTGAGTTCTTATCCAGCATCATGTCTAATTACTCAGATGGAGTATGGTTTCGAGAGATGATGCAGTTGATGACACTGATGGTGATGATGGTGCTCATGATCTAGTCATGAGATAGTCTATACAACTATGTTGATGCTACCGGGTGAATGGTATAACTGTGCTCAAGACCATTATCTGTAATACCTCCCTAGCTAGGAGGGAGTGTTGATATTATGGTAGTTGTGGGAGGTATTTACCTCCAGGTGTAAACCTGACGAGAATAGAATATTCCAAGAAGCAAGAAGAAACCCTAAATAGTTGGTTAATAACCCTATAAGACAAGTCTGCTCAAGAGGATAATTTGTATTAGGTTATTAGCCTCCAAGAGAAGAAGTCGGCTGAAGAAAATATTATATACTAAGTAAATAGACACCCAGAATGAGAAGTCAGCCTAGGCAGTTTGCCAGATTTAGTATAAATATAGGAGGCCAGTCTTCATTCTAGCAGGCATTTCTTAGAATTCCAGAGCTCACTTGTGCGCACTACAGTTAGCCAGATTGTGCGCAAGTTTGGAGGAGAGTTGTCATTGCAGCTGTTGCACCTAGTAGATTACGTTTTGGCTTGGACTATCTCTTGGTTATGGTTTGGACTATATGATCATCTCTTGTTTGGTGCGTTATCCTTGGAGAAAGGTGTGCCACCCTTTGTTTGGCTATCTAGCATAGGGTTTGCTTCCGAAATGATTCTCTGTCAAGGTTAAGGTGCTCAGAGGGTGGATTTGGCCTATGGTTGGGTGACAATAGTGATATTGTCTATGGTAAAATGAGCACAATCCATCATATTCTAACAGATATGTTGCTGATAGGAAACAATAAGGAAATTGTCCAGGTTGTGAAGACTCAATTGTCCTCTAAATTTGATATGATGGATCTCGGTGCTGCAAATTTCATTTTGGGTATGGAAATTAAAAGAGATTGGTCAAACATGAAACTCTAGCTAAATTAGAGGAAATATGTTGATACAATATTACAGAGGTTTAATATGCATGAATGTAGACCTGTCAGGGTTCCTATTCTTGTAGGTGTAAAGTTATTTGTAGAATAGTGTCCCAAGACACAAGAAGAGGACATGTCTCGTGTTTCATATGCTAGTGTGGTTGACAACTTGATGTATGCAATGGTTTGTACTGGACCAGACATTGCACATGCAGTGGGAGTTTTGAGCAAGTATATGTCAGAACTAGGGAAAGAGCATTGGACAACAATAAAGAGGATTTTCAAGTATTTGTGTATCACTACTAGCTATGGATTGTGTTATAAAGGAAGACCAGGATTGGATAGAGTGTTGGACATACATGACCTTGTTGATGCAGATTGGGCCGAAGATCTAGATCATAGAAGATCTACAAATGGGTATATTTTTAAACTATTTGGAGGAACAATCAGTTGGATGAGAAAACAATAGTATGTAGTGGCACTCTCAACTATAGAATATGAATACATGACAACCACTCATGCAATCTAGGAAGAAATATGGTTACAAAGATTGTATTTAGGTATTGGATTGGTACAACAAGCTGTAAGGATAGATTGTGGCAGTCAGAGTGCAATCTTTCTGGCAAATAATCCAACTTATCATTCAAAGACAAAGCATATTGATGTTCAGTATCACTTTGTGAGAGACATGGTTGAAGACAAGGTGTTTCTGATGAAGGTGGACACTTTGAAGAATGTTGTAGATTCATTGACAAAGTCTGTGAGCACTAAGAAGTTTTCCTGGTGTAGAGAAACAATGGGAATTGTTGCCCTCGATTGCTGACTATGTAATCGTGTGACCCCATGTATGCAAATAAAACAACATGTGAGAGAATGTTGGGTATGTGTTATATTTTTTACGTTCGTCTTTTGCGGTTTTTAGCACACAATTTTCACTTTTGACAATTTTGTGGTGCATGGGAGGATTTGTGGCTTCGCCCATGGATTTCTAATTTCGGTTAAGGAATTAGGGTTGTAGTCTAATTCGAGTCAATTGAATAGGTGTTTTGGATGTCGTAGGATCCTATATATATTGTATCGTAAACAATTAAGTGAGAGATGATGACTAAGAATTAGAGGTGTGAGGTTGTTGGTTTTCTCGGTTTGGGTTTCCAAGATAAATATGTGTATATGTATGATTGCAATTGTGTTTTTCTTTGTTTCTAAGAATCTGTGTGTGCATTTCATTATTGTAAAAGGTTTAAAGATTACAAGAAAGTCTTAGTAGAATGTGAAGGAAACATTAATGAAAATCATATTGTGATACAATAATGACAAACACGGTGAAAGGAAAATTTAAAGTCTTGCCTGGAAGTTTCATTGCATTTTCTCTTTATAATAATAATCTAATTTTAAGGTCACGACCAAGCCAGACACCAATTTGATGTATGAGACCCCTTGTTTTTGGGATAAGGGACCCCCTTTTCGTAGTGATTTGATTGCTAAAGTCTATGAAGGTGTACATACCCTAACCGTGCATAAGTCAGCAACAAGGTACTAAATTTCATATTTATTTTGTACATATAGGTAGGTCTATAGTTTGGATACCAAATGCAACATATTTTCAATGTCATATTCTTGTTAATATCAACTATGAAAACAATTTCAGACTTTTTAGTCGAAATTGACGCTGGTGCTAAAACAAATGTCCTAGGGAAATTTCATTTTTTGAAGGTCTGAAGGACAGTTGTGAAGTTGATGTGCTAATTACATGCCAGATCTATGATATATTGTTTTTGTTAGCCTTTTTCTTGGGATGGGCAGCATCATTGTTTGTGGTTACCTATTCTTCAATTTAATAAGATCCTAGAGGTGGATGTTCTCAATTTTTTTAAAGATTAGACCTAGCCCTTTTGGTTCCTTGGTGATCACATTGACATGACAAGAAGTTTCCTTGGAAGTTAACACATTCGGAGCACTAGATGCTTCCAACGTGGTTTTTGGTTTGAATGCAAATCTCTTATAGTCTATAATCATAAAAGAGAGGGAGAAAAAGAAAATGAAGTGCAAATCACCTTGATGAACCAATCAATAAATGTTGCTCTCTTTTATGCAAGTTCAAATTATTTTGGATGAATGAGGGCAAATAAGTGCTTCTTTCATTGTCAAAGAAGGAAGGTTGTCTTTGCTTGATCGCTACATTTTGAATATTCTCTGGGTTGGATCCTTTGTCGGAGGCTAATAGGATCCCTCATTTTGGAATTACAATATATAAATTGTGCAGGGCCCTCTCTAATTTGGACGAGACCCTGAAAAATTATAATTAATTCATATAGGATTGTGTGCTTTGTAGTCAATGATTGCCTCCATACATGAGGTGCATGCATATATAGATGAAACAAGGTTGCATGCACAATGTTGTGAATATGTAGAGAATCTTTGCTTTGGTGGGAGAACTTATGTGAGTACAAATATACCTATGACACTTAGGCCATGATGTGAGATCACTATTATTGACAATGAAAGTAACTTGTGATAGAATTTCAACCAATTGGAGGGTTATTAAAAAATTCAATCATTACACCATTCAACTAAGGAGTGATGGAGTTAGTCATCAAGTTCATTGGTGGATTGATAATCCTAATTCAAAAGGAGCTTGAGATGTTCCACATTCACACTTTGGATGACGCTTGTCTTAAAATGAAGTTAATAGAGGTAGAAAGCAATCGAGGAAGCTAAATAACATTGTTAACATCACTTGATAAAAAGGGACCACTACCAAGGATGGTGCGTAGAAGAATCCATTCAATGGATCTCTACCACATAAAATTGACTTGAAATCTTTGAAGGAAGGATAAAGCGCTACAACGAAGAAGAAGGACAAAGCACCATGCCAAAAAAGAAAGTACCCTTTTACAATGACTACTAGTGTAGAGCACACTTGCAAGTGGATTATTGGAGGCTTAATCTATAGAAGCGCTTTAAGTTTGCATGGAGGAAGCAAGGAGAAAATGGGTTTTCAACATTATGACCAAAGGTATTTCTTTAATGTTAGTGGTTTATCGATGTTGCATAGAGCATGGAAATCTATTCTCCACCAACTTCTAGATTAAAAAGGAGCTCATCACCACGTATTTGATATTGGTAACCATCAAGGTTTAATCTTAAAAGTGGTAGTTAAGTAGCATAATCTACCCACAATTGTACATTTTGAACCTTACTCTTTGGGTTTGCTTAGTGGGAATAAGGATGTGTGTTCAACATAATTGTGAGGCAAAGTTTGCCATATCGATCGACAATATCAATGAGATCAAGTTTCTGTGTGGTACATTTGGATGTGAATGGTTTCATTTTCGACAATCTTAATTTATGGGACCATGATGCAATCTATCAATGATGCAAAGACCAATACATACTTGCTAAAGGACAAGCAGATTCAATGACAAGGCAGAATAATCCAACACTTAGCAATGGCATCGATGGTAGAAGCTCAAAGACTCATCAAGGTCCCATGACAATTTGTATATCTCATTTTGGACTAGAGGAAGAGAAGTTCACATTTTCCAATTGATGCTAGAAATTTGAAGCCTAGATCTATAAGTGTGTGCAATCACATAAACTTGGGCACAACAAAGTTGCATGGGAAAAAAAACTTGGTTGATTTGGTACAACACATTAAGGAATTGTTTTAAGAACTTGAGGGATTCCACCAAGCTATGCAATTGAACATAGTATGTAAACCATAGTCATGTGAACCATTAGTCATTAGGAATATACAATGCCAAGTTGAACCCCTTGTCACTAGGAAGAAATATACATTGTGAAGTTGAACCCCTTGTCACTAGGAAGAAATATACAGTGTGAAGTTGAACCCGTGAATTGTAACTCATATTTTTAATCCAACTGGTCTACTCAAACCATAATGTTTCATGGGTGTTTACCCCAACTAACTCATTATATTGTCTTGTTGCTCGCTAACCCTGCCTTGTCCAAGCAAACCTGGTCTAATTAGAAGTTGTCCCATAAAATGTTTAATTTCCCTATCTACCCTCAAGCCTCTAGGTATCACCAACCTGACCTCTACGATTATCTAATCTCACCTTAAGCAAGTATATGTCTAGTAGTTGACTAGAAACATGGAGCTTTGTTGGATAATTGGTACATCTACATGAACTCTTTTCCACGTGGATGAATTGTCGTGCTTCCTCTGAAGAAAGATGGCACATGGATAATGTGTGTGGACTATCAACTTCATAACACAATCATAATTAAGGACTTATATCCATTGTTATGTGTAGATATATTTCATTAGTTCCAAGGAGCAAAGTTTGTTGAGATTTGGGTACCAAGGAAAGTGGTCCCCTTGTGTTTTTGAGTCTCTAAACACAAAGGGGGAAAGTATTACCCTCATGCTTGTACTTTATGTTATAATTTCACTTTGACTTTATTCACTTAAGTCTAAAGTGAATTTATTCACTTAAGTCATAAAGCGACATTAATTTCACTTAAATGTGAATTAATGAATATAAAGTGAATTATGGAAACTTAAGTGGATTATGAGATCTAATCTCATCCATCCATTTTGGAGAAAGGCTTTGATCTAATATGGGCCCTTGGTTTTCTAGGTTATCCTTGAGGATTAAGCTAAAGGAGGGAAATGAGGGAAAATGAGGCTCATTGTTCACTTGAGAGAGTTGAGTGAAGAGGGAGAGAGGAGAAGGAGAGTTTTGGAGAAGAGGGGTGCACCATTGTTGAGGAGGAGGAAAGTATGAGGGCACACCATGGATGCTTGAGCATGATAGATTGAGTGTTTTGCTTGTATAAGGGTGAAATAGTAGAGGAGGGTGCACCAATAGCTTGAGAGGGGCACATGTGTGAGAGGGTGCACCAAGAGGTTGAGGTAGGGGTGCATTTGGTTGAGGGGCACACTTCATATTGAGGAGATTGTGTTGGTGGAGGTGCACTTGTGAGAAGTTTTATCCAAGACAAAGGAATGGGCACTAACTTCATCCCAAGATCCAAGGATTCTAGAGAGGGCGCAAGCACAAGCTAGCGGGCACATTTTCTAAGAGGGGGCACAAGTCATCATTTAGCAGGCACAAGTTAAAGGGACTCCATTGCAAGCTTGAGAAAAAGCTTGTCATTGTATCTAGTTCCTTGTGTATTTACTTGTTGTAGCATTTTCTTTCGGATCTCCATAATATATCTATGTCTCTTATTGGTTTTCCCCATGGGGGTTTTTCTAGGGTCATGTTGACCAAAAACACATGTGTTCATTTGTCATGGTTTTCTTAGTACTTTAAGTTGTAGGTTGTTAAATATCCTAGAGGTGTATTTGATGTTTAATGCGTGTTAAAGAAGGCTAACTTGGACAACAAAACTATCCTTCATTAAACCTTATAACAAGAGGAACTAAAGAGCATAAAATCAAAGCTTAAGGGCATATTTATAGTTGGGTAAAGTTAAAATTAGTTGGTTGTTTTGGACAGCGAGAAAACCATCCTAAAACAGTGAGGAAAAATGTTTGAAAGTACCTCGAACGTAGTTCCAAACAAGAGGTCATTTGACAGGCATGTTGGGCAGCCTTAGGAACCTCAAATTTCTTCAAAGTTTTCTAGTAAGATTGATTTGAAGTTAGGTTATCGTCATATTTTTATCAAGACAGACAATACTTGGAAGACAACCTTAAAAACACGCCAAGGATTGTTTGAATCACTAGTGATGTTGTTTGATCTTATTGATTCCCCAGTGACATTCATGAAGAATGAATGAAGCATTGTGATCACATATTGACTCATTTGTGATTGTGTATTTGAATGGAATTCTTGTGTACAACAAGGCTCAGGAAGCACTTGCACCATTTTGGCTTAATATTTGTAGCTATATGCAAAGAAAAGCTATTGGTTAATTAGAATAAGTGTGCATTTAAGGAACATGAAATTGTTTATCTTTGTTTTCATGTGAACTAAGAAGAACTAAGCATTGATCTGATGAATATTTAATCAAATAGTCAATTTTCCACTACCAATAACATTCATGACCCAAAAATTTTCATGGGAATGACAAACTACTAGTGCAAATTCATTACTCAATTTTCACATGTTGTGCACCCACTCAACAGTTTGAACAATCATTGTATCTAGCTTAGTTGGGGAGTTATGCATCATGAAGTGTTCAATGAGATCAAGTGCATAATAGTGATTTCTCTTGTCCTCGGGCATTGCTCAACATTCAACAAGCTTTTAAGATTGAAGTGGATGCTTTTGGAAATGATGTGGGCACAATGTTGTTGTTGCATAGAAGACCTTCTACATTCCATTTTTAGACCTTTTTAGGTGCAGTTCTAAACTATTCAGTGTATGATCACAAGATGTGTGTTAGTACAAACTATTAAGCATTAGTGTCATTATTTTCTCAAAAAATAGAATATTGTGAACATCAACCATAAAATTTTCTAGTTCCTCTTGAGATAGTGCAAGATTAAGGATGCACAACACATGATGTAGATAACATACTTGTATTGATTCAACATTATGATTATAACAAGGGAATGACCTATAAGATCACAACTTATTTATTGAGACCACAAATAATCAAATTGATTATATTTGCACAATTCAATAATTTAGATAGAGAAACCTCAAGCAAGCACTTGCACAATGTCCATATTTTGGGCCGATCCACTCAATGCTATAAAACTTCACAACAAGACAAGTTGAGGAAATTCATGCTACCCACTTGAAGGATAAAATCTTGTATAGGGAAAATGCATTTGTGTTCCTTAGAAGATCATCGAGTTTGGTGGTTGTACAAAGCACACCATTCAAAGGTTGGAAGTGACTTTAGAGTGGAGAAGACACAATAATGAAGAGTTATTTTCACTAGAAAAAGATGGTGTACATGGTGGCATGATCTGTGTGAAAATTATCCTTTGTAGCATATTAAAGCCGACAAACTATAAGACAAGTGCATACCACTTCCAATCCCAAGTAGACCACGAGAGTTGGTTTCAATGGAATTCCTCATAGGTTTAGCAATAACCAATAGGGGCAATGACTACCTTAGAGTAGCATTGGATCGCTTCATCAAAATGATCATCATGATGCCACGGAGGAACATTGTTACAATGCAACAATCAAAATAGTCGTGTGATAAAGTTTGGATACATTTTGGTTTACCATCATTAACTATCTTTGATTATGATGATAGTTTCTTAGGTTATTTTTCGCGGTGGTGGGGATTGATGGAAACCAAATTAAAGAGGAATATTCCTTCCATCCACAAAGATATGGACAAACTAAGGTGGTAAATCACACCATTGTTTAGCTATTGTGCATTTTTAACCATAAGCATCCAAAACTTGGGATATTGACGCCCCTTATCCACAACAAAATTATAATCACACCATGCATATTGCCACATGTACTTCACTATTTAAGACACACCTTGAATTATTACCCAAGGGCATATCAAGCATTTCAGGTCCCATTATGAAGGAAACAACGATGAAGGAGGTCGTTGCACATGCGCAAGAAGTAACGTTCATTTACCACATCTGAAAAATAAATGATCAAGTTCATGAATCTTTGTAGAAGAATCGAAAAAAGAATTGGTCCAATATGCATGATAAATACCACTCACATCACTTGTTTTGTGCAAGAGATAGAGTCTATGTGTATCTTCATAAAGAACACTTTAGGGAGAAGGACAAAAAGTTCAAACTACTCGTGTATCACCCATGTATACAATCATCAAGTAGATTGGATAGAAAATGTTTAAGTCAAAAATTTCTAACATGTGTTTAACATGAACCACTTGAAGGTATATGACCCATCACTATTGTTGGATGAAGATGAAGATTAATATGTAGTTCCAATTTGAGAAGAACTTGTTGCTAATGTTGGCAGGAAGACAATTTTTCAATGCAAAGAATGACTAATCAAATAAGGAACTACATAACTTTGTCAATTCAGGTTGAAAGCACAATCACCCTAAGTCAATAAGTGGTACACTTAGGTGAAATTTAGAATAAATTTCCTCAATTGGTATGACAATTGTTGGGGACTAACAACTCCTAAGCTTTGATCCCAAATGAGTTCATAGGTTTACTAAGTCCATGTAAATGTGGATTTGCATTGAGAAGTTTAATAAGAGCATGTGTAAGTATGGGTGCAAAAATTTGGTTCTTGCTTCATGAAAGTGACTTGGACAAGAAAATATAATGCGGGTCATGCATCCCAATGGACATCCTTTGCATGATTTCAATGTTGTGGCCTAATTCATTATGTTGCTAGATGCACTAAGATGTTGGCCACACATTCTTTCACAACAATCAATATGTTAGACAAACTTGGTCATGCTAGTACCTTGTCGCACAACATTTCACATTAGCATTGGTGCAAGTGCCAATATAGAACAACACATAGCGTTGGTAGTTGGACAACTCAATATGTTCATTGTTTTCAATTATTATGATATATCATCTTCCTACTATCCAAATTCCTCCTCCTCCCCTATTTCTATATATTATTGTGCCATATGGATTATCAACATATGATACATGAAACATATTATCTTCCCTTAGCTAGGTTATTTATATTGATCGTATTTATATGGGATGTTTTTATATGGTCGCATCATTTTTTTATATGCTAAATATTCTATCTTTGTTAATGAAACTTTGGAGTAGATCTTTGTTGCCCAAACAATTGTGCCATTATCTATGTGTAGATTTGTTTTTATTTTTTATTTTAAAGTTTATGTGTTTCACCATAATATTCTCACCAAGTATGGTAAAATAAACTTTATAATTTGTTTTGCAATGGCACATTCCATAACATTACTCACATTTGGATCACTCCAAGTATAATTTTGGCCGCGTCGACCTTTTGAGGTGGATAATGAGGATTACTACATGTTCCTTGTCACTTGAATTGCAGGATCACATTAGACAAGATCAAATCACATTTTTCTTGTAGTGCTTCCTTAATTTTATTATATTACCTATTTGATCTCTTATATTGAGTGTCTAGGTAGGTTCTCACTACTAGATTATCTCTAAGGTCCCTTTTTCTTAGAGGAGGGATAGGTGAGAGGTGAGAGTATGTGGTGGAATTAGAGACAAATGATAACACCACACAATAGGTTCTTGCAACATCTAAATTGCCTCTAAGGAACTTTAAACCTACTAACATGAGAATGTAGGACAAGCATGCACAATATTGCAATGCCTTAAAGTAAGGTCAACTTGATAAAAAAAAATTAAGGAGCATAGATTTGATATTGTCAGCTAAAATGTGAATAAAATGGTTTGGAAGGAGGTCACCCTACATAGTAGTGTCCATAATTGTCTTGATGAGTCATTTAACCATCTAAGTTTTGGTATAAGGATTCACACACCCTAAATTCATTATACCTAGATTTTGTATTAATTGTGAAATGTCAGGGATATAAAGACCATGGGAGTGGGCTTGGGTTCTTAATATGATTACATGCACCGATGACCCCACCAATATGTATGGTCACTCCATATTGATAGAGTTCATTCCATGCATTGCCACAAGTTCAACCCTAAATCTTGGTGCCCCCATGACTATCTCAAGTTGCCAAAACAAATCATGGATATAATCTTGGTCTGTGGTGTAAAATCCCTTTTTCCTTGTAGTTAGTCTCTAGATCCTTAGGTTAACAATGATAGGAATTAAGGAGAACATGGGGTGGCACGTGGGTTCTTATTATCGTTACATAGATTGGCTACCTCATCAAAGAATTATGGTTTATGAAACAAATTACACAAAACAACATAATAAATTTCATTGAATACACCAAACATGGACATGGAGAATGACTCCCAAGAATAGTAATAATGATAAGTTACATAATAATTATTAAGATATTAGGAGAGGAACTCCCAATAACCCAAAATATGTTGGAATAGGAAAAATAACAGAAGTGAGAACAATGAAACCAAAAGTAGTGGTGGTGTTAAAAGACATGGTTAGCAGTCAACCATTGTGAGCATAGCTCATCATGTATTAAAGAAAGACCAATCCATAATATTTCCTATATAGGGGTAGGTAGGTAATTGAAAAAGTATGAGACTACATAGCCCATATCCATTCATATAATAAGTATATGTTGATTAAAGTGGACTAAATGAACTCTATAACCCTAGTCAGTGGTCAATGGAGTCTCCACCTTGGTCGAATCCCTTAATGGTTGGATTCCTCTTCTAGGTCAACTCTAGAGTTTGACAACATGAGTTTACACCAAATAACCATAGGTTCCAACATCCCCCCTTAAACATAGTTTGGAGGAAAAATCAAATTACATCAGATCCCCCCTTAATTTGATAGTGGCTACAAATGCTAACAATAAAAAAAAAAAGTACAGTAATGTTCTCAAAAGGAAAACTTGAAACACTCCTTGAAAGAAGTCTAAAAAAACTATCATCTTCAACAAGAGTTTTCACCCGATCTACTTTGAAATCAGTGAAACAATCTATATACCATGCTTCCAAATGAGATCGCATGCAAACAAGATCAAAACAATAACAAAGTTCTCAGTATTTTGTCCAAAACAATTAAACATAGTCTTAGTCAATCAGTTGACTAGACATCAAGTCAAGGCAATCGTAGTCGATCAACCAAACATTCTTTGTCAATCATTATGTTGAAGCATGTCGCCATCACTTGGAGATGTCACCTATCAATTCTTTGTAAGTGACAGTGGGCACTCCACACTAGTCTTCAACACAAGCCTTCAATCACCAGTCTGCAACAAGTCAAACTAATATCTACATACCCCTTCACTCAAAAACCAACTTGGTCTATATAGTGTAATATCAATTGAACAATACAATTGACAACATTAGTCGACTCTCAATAACAAGTCCTAGTGTACTAGACATAACAAGTTGTGTTTACTCATATGGATCAAATACAAGACAATATTCCATAAGGAATATAGTAAGGTCTTCAATCCAATTTTCTTATAAGAAAACATGCCAAATAACATAACTATCCATCGAGATAGTGTAATAGTGATTGCTACAATAGTTGACTAAATAATCAATCAACAAGAAAGAGAAGAATTGTATAGTTGACATCACACGTTTGTATGAATTCCCCATACATTTTTTCAAATTATGATACCACCACTCATCAACCCAACCATGCTCAACCTTGGTAGTTAGCATTGGTTAAAAATTCAATCTCTTAATGTCTCTTATATAAAAAAAGATAATAATTTTTTTCATCATTCCAATCAGTCCAACTTATGGACAAATTCCTCCTATCATTATGTGAGGATGTCTATATCAAAAAAAGACTATGTTCCTGCTAGATAGAAGACACAATGTCATATTTCTTCTCAAATAAATATGTAGGTAAATATTTCAAATCAATAATATTGTCATATGAGGTAACAATCTCTAATACTAGTATATCATCATCAATCAACTCAACATAACCGTTAGGAGTTGGTAGCTTTTCTTGCAACCCAATGGAATGACTTCCACTTATGACACACAAAAAAATGGTGGATGGGGAACCACCTCCATTTGTAAATGAAGTCTCATCATATCCAAGACTTTCTCTAAGCGGTCTCATATCGGGCATAATCAAGACAACAATACCCTACTCTTCCCATATCCACCTCTAATATATATCATCTTACTCAACATTGGGAACCCAACACCTTTGGTATGTTTCTTAAATCCTAGATAAATCACAATTGTAATAGCCAACAAGGAATGAGAAGATGCCACACCATCAACATCATCCTCCTTACAAATATCAATTATACCAGCAATATCTTCAGTTTTATCACCATGACCATCAACATAAGAGGTAGTCTAAGAGAGGTTCTCAATCATACCATTAATCCTCTATTATCACAACAATTTTGTCTTGTGCAAATGAAAATGTTGTCACATAAATCATCATTTATTTTTCCAAACCTGGATACCAAGTGTAAATAGTTTATCCTCAATGTTCTATACTTGAGAGCTCAACCCATCATCATGAGAACTTGTCTCTTGATGATGAGTTGAGATCTCAAGCCCAAAACATTGAGGATAAACTATTTACACTTGGTCTCCAGCTTTGCAAAAATGAATACCAGTGAAATAATTAATAAAAACATCATTTATGTTTGGATACCAATATAATGAAGCTAATGAAGCATTAAGCTATAAGGAATGGTTGAATTATCTATGGATAATCAAATTCAAACCATGAAGTTGACAAAACTTATGGTTGTGTGGCACATTAGTTATATAATTTACGTAGTCTATGTAAGAAATCACTTGATACTTTTGTAGTCTTCATATATGCCACCAACACATCAAACTACTTGATCTCGTTATTTCCATGCATACTTGCTGGAAAAGGCTCAAAAGTGATGGACTACTAAATAGTATGATTTCAAGGCCCATCTTCCAACTTATATGATTTATTTTGTGTCCTAAGAGACTAAAGTCTACATAAAACTCTAAAGAATATGAGAAATATGAGAAATTTGGGTTAGGCATGTTTCGATTTTATGAATGTTTGAGTTCTTAGAGTTTATGTGATATGCTTTAGCCTAATTATGACTCTTCGAATGAGATTATGAATTTTTTAGACTATGGACTAATGTTGAAGCAATTAGGCCAAATCTTTGGCACCTTTATGGGATAATCTCCGTCAATGAGCATCCTGCTCCACGTGAGAGAAAAGTGGGATCATGTTCCCTCTCAAATATCCAAGGGATTCAAGAACTTTAAGCAACCAAACAACCATGATCCTCATTCAATTTGATGTTGGAGGCATTTGAAGTGTAGGAGGGAGAAAAAAGGTGACTTGATACAATGTTGCTTAATTTTAGGAATCAAGGAGGCAATCATCCTTCAATCAAGGATTAATTGAACATCTAGATAGGGTTTTCATTATAAGTAAGTATGTGATGAATAAAGGAAGTAAATTCTTCTTGGTATAAACAAATTCCTTATGTGCATTCGAATTGTAGAGATACTCTTGTTGTTGTGATTCTACATTTTTAAATAAAGAAAATTGTTTTTCCATATTTGAGTATTTGTATCAAAAAATGATTCCTTCAATTAAGAGTTCATGTTATAACCTTGAGTAGGGCCCACTCAAGGGAATGCAAGGAACCCCTTTAGTTGTAGTACTTTCAATTTTGCACTAGATTAGAGTTTTTTGTAGTTGTGTTATGATAATTACTTCAACAATCTTTATTTTTGTAAATTATTTTGTTGATCGTGTGAATCATTTTTTTGATCAAGAAATTGGACACAGTGAAGGATATTCATCTCATCATACCATGATTGAAAAAGGAGAACAATCTAAGATATTTGAGTTCCCAATTTCATAAACTAATGAATAAATGGGGATGAAAAATATTGATCATGCTTCTCTCCCTCATTTTCATGGCCTTACTACTGAGGACCCTAATACTTTCCTTTTTGAATTTGAGGTTGTTTGCAGAACTTATCACTATGTAGAAAATGCTCAAAAGCTCAAGATTTTTCCCTCTACATTGAAGGAATTAACCTTGATACGGTTTATGAGATTAGAGGGGAATAATATCAGAAGTTGGGAGAAAATGAAGCAAACTTTCATTCAGAAAAATAGGGACTATTATCAGGCTAGAGATACTAGAGATGATATCTTTAAAATGGTCCAAGGAGAGAACGAATTTGTGGAAAACTATGAAGAAAGATTCTAACTTAGTTACAAGATGACTTGGAGGAGTAAGAGGGGAATTGATGGAAACTTTGAACATCCTTGCAAATGGAAACATATTCCAGTTGGGTTATGATGACATCAAGTAAGTGTTCAAAAACTACTCCATATCTACATGCAAGAAATGTAGGGGTGTGAGGAGTGTTGCCCCACAATCACCCAAATTTGCAATTCTCACAAAGAATGAAATAATAAGCTTGTTAGAGGCTATGAAAAATTATATTTTACATTTGTTCGTTATGCAATTGGTTAGAATGCATATAAAGAGGAAGCAAGAAGAGGTAGAAAAATCTCTAGCTATTATGTTTCCTAAATGTACAAAAAAATATGCTAGAAATGGATCTCCATTGTAATGTCCCCATTTTTGGATTCCCCTGCTCCGTAGTTAGAGGCGACCTTATGAGCTTATGTCAGCCTGACCAAAGGAGTAAAATGAGGTTAACAATGAGTTTGAGTGATTTGGAGGGGTTATATGGGGCCTAGACTAGTCTATTCACCATATTTCATCATCATGATCATTTCCGCACAGTTCACTCTTGGCTTCGTGGCATTCCGAGGATTTCCATAATTTTGGGTTATTATTGAGCATACTTGAATTAAATACACTAAATGTGTTATATGGATCATATTATCTAAGGGGATACCTTCATGTAATAGCTCGTTGGAACCGAGACGAAAAGATATAGAGGTTGGGATGATGAGAAAGGGACTCTACCATCTGGGAATGTCTTAAAATTCAATTAATCACTTTCGAGAATTACAAAGAGGTTAATAAAAAGGGGCATTTTAAGTGATTTAAAGTTTATAAAGTCACTTTAATTTATTAAAAGGTTAAAAGGGTCCAAAAAGGGTCAACAAAGAGATAAAAGGAGAATGAGGGCACCCTCTCTCATTATTCACTTGATAATTTCTAAAAATGAATTGAGAGAGCTCTTGTGGCTTTGGACTCTTCAGACAAAAACCCTAGAGATATTTGTGAGATTGATTTCAGTGGTGAAACTATCCACCCTAGTTGGTCATAGGGAAGATATCAACCATATATTTTCATTGTGCTTCAGTGAGACTAAGTATTTCTTCTTGGCAGCGAAGTTCCTCTATTTGTAGCTGAGTTTTCTTGACGAAGGCGTGTTTTCATAGTTTGTGACTAAATATTTGGTTGAGGAGGATGAGATTGTGTGTGCTAGGTCTCTCCATCTTCTTTGGGATGTTTTTTTCTTCTTGGAGGGAGATTTCTTCTTGGGGAAAAAAATGAAGTTGTTGTGACTATGTTTCCTTCGAGAAAGGGGCACAATTTTATTTGTGGAGGGTGCACCTTGGAAACTAAGACTTATTTTTTGCAAGGGCCGAGTATCTCTTGGTTGTGGGGGCGATTTCTAGTATAAGGAAGACGAAATTCTTATGTTGGGCGAGTTTGGCAGTGGCCTAGGCAAATTTTCTATAGTGGGGATGATTTTTGGACTGTTGATAACTTATTTCTCTTATTGGGATCTAATCTAACTACTAGGTGAATATAGATTACTTGTTGGGTCGATTTCACTACCCACGGGTCTGCACTTTCAGTGAAATATATATATATATATATATATATATATATATATATATATATA
>ML777833.1:1594983-1695291 GCA_009831015.1 Picea engelmannii
TATATATATATATATATATATTCCTCATTATATTTGCAATCATTAAGGGACTACCAGATTGAAGTGCATCAAGAAAATCATGTGAGTTATTGTTGGTGTTATTGTTTACTTATATGTTGGTAATAAATATATAAATCTCTGCTATGATTTATCAACTAAATCAGTTATGTATTGTGGGTTTTTATGTTTGTTGTCCCATATTTTGTTGTGTTAAAGTGAGTTTTTTGGCACAATTAAACCATGTATAATCAACCCATAACACTTGAAAAAATCAATTAAAATACCACAAAAGTAACTGGGAGTTATAGCGGTAAAAGGATATTTATGTTAGGAAATGACACAAACTTCCATGCTAAACCTAGTAGAAGAGAGGAAGAAAGATATAATAAATAAAGTAAATGACAAAGCAAACACACAGTACACAAATATTTTACCATGGAAACCCAAACCTGGAAAACCAACATTCCTTGAGTGTTTTGCTCTCTTGTTTTCTTATTCATTCATAATAAAAGGTTACATGTCTAACCTTGGTCCACACCTAATACACAATCGACATCATACCCTCTTGCTTACACAAGAAAAACCATGTAGCCAATTCGACTTACATATGCATGACCAGCAACCTCTACGATTACATCTAAATATTGATTCTAAAGATTAGCTTTTACAACATTACAACATGCCTTCTTTATAAGATTTACAGCAGGAAAAACCCTAAAGAAAAGGCACCCAAAAATGGTTACAAGTCCATGCAGATCACTGGCTAGAAATGTCGTGATACTCGGGATTTTGTTACAATCGACTACCAAATCGGATTACCATCGACTACCAGTCAGCCTTCATTCGGTCTTCGATCATTTGCCACACACCTTCTTGTCAACCTCTTGTCAGTTAACTTCTTTGAATTATTTTTTATGCATTTACCATGTCGAACCACTTTGACCTTCGACTTTGACTTTACCCGGTCGACTCACCTCGACCTTCGACTTGTTGTCGATCCACCTCACCTTCGATTGTCAGTCGATCCACTTCAACTAGACTTTCATTGCAAAGAATATAACAACCCGACATTCTCCCACTTTTTGTCTTCTTTGTTGAAAACAAGAGACCTTGAACTTTCATTCACAGACCTAGGGCAACAATTCACATTACCTCTTTACACCAAGAGAACTTCACAACACTCACAGACTTGGTCAATGATTATGTTATGTTTTCTAAAGTGTCTACTTTCTCCAGTAGCACCTTGTTGCTTTCCACCATGTCTCTGACGAAATGGTAATGTACATCAATGTGCTTAGTCTTAGAATGATAAGTAGGGTTCTTTTCCAGAAATATTGTGCTTTGACTGTCACAACTTATCTTCATAGCTCTATGCTCAAACCCAATTCCTAAACACGGCCTTTGTAGCCATACTGCTTCTTTGCCTCCATGAGTGGATGCCATGTATTCAACTTCTATTGTTGACAAGGATATGATCGCATGTCACTTACTCATCCAGCTAATTGCTCCACCAAACATTTTGAACACATATCCACTGGTCGACCTTTGTTGATCTAGATCTCCAACCCAATCGGCGTCAACAAATCCATGTACATTTAACTCACTGTCACCTTCAGGTTTTCCTTCATATAATATAGCATAATATTTTGTGCCACAAAAATACCTGAATACTCTCTTGACAGTTTTCCAGTGCTCCTTCCTAGGTGTCGACATGTATCTTCTCAACACTCACACTGCATGGGAAATTTCTGGTCGAGTGTAGATCGTCACATACATTAGACTACCAACAACACTTGCATAGGGAACATGTGTCATGTCCTTTATTTCCTCATGTGTCTTCAAACACTGTCCAGTAGTTAGCCTTGCTCCCATAGGAATTGGCACCTTCACAGGTTTGCAATCATGCATGTTGAAACGTTTCAAAATTGTTTCAATATACTTTGTATGGTCAACCAGAGCCTTCTAGTTGCTCGATCTCTCTTGATATCCATTCCTAGAATGAATTTCATTGCACCGATATCCTTCATGTCGAACTTGGAGGATATCATCTTCTTCACCTCCTTTATTGCAACCATGTTGTTTCCAATCAAAAACACAGCGTCGACATAAAATGCTAAATATATGAAACACCCACCTTCTTCTTTGGTGTATATGAAATGAACAACTTTGCTTCTCACAAACCCAAAACTAAGGATGTATATGTCGAACTTTTGGTACCACATCCTTGGTGATTTCTTTAGACCATAAAGGGATATTTTCAGTTTGCACACCAAATCTTTCTTTCCCTTTACTAAAAATCCTTCAGGTTGTTTCATGTAGATTTCTTCTTCTAGGTCCCCATGTAGGAACATTGTCTTTCATCCATCTGTTCTATTTCCATATCGAATGTTGTAGTCAGATACATTATTACTCTAATGGAAGTCAATTTTGCAACAGGGGAAAAAATCTCACCGAAGTCGACTCCTTTGACTTGGCAATTTCCTTTCGCTACCAGTCGATCTTTGAATTTCTCAACTTGACTTTCTGCATTCATCTTCTTCTTGAATACCCATTTTCTATTGACAAGTTTTCTTCCACTAGGTAACTTGACTAAGTCCCATGTCTCATTCTTGTGCAAGGATTCCATTTCTTCAACCATGGCATCCTTCTAGAGTTTCCCCTCTGTCGAGTCAACTGCCTCCCGAACCAACTTGGGCTCATTGTCAGTGGGAGTTAACACGAATGTGGAACGGAATTCGGGTGGACTATACCTTTCGATTGGTTTTCTTAGTCTTTTTTACCTCCTTACAACCAGGGTCAGTTGTTCCACCTCTTCTTCCGATTCAGTCGACTCATACGAATTATCTTCTTCGTTCCTCAGTTCAAACCGCACCGTCTCAAGATTATGCTTGGTATGAACAATTTCCTCAAGCTCGGACTTACCTCTGACTTATCTGAAGACCACATATTGACTGTACATTGTTTTCTTTGATGCATGATCCCAATTCTTATATCCTTTCATTCCTTCTTTGTATCTAATGAAAATACATTTGACTGCCTTTTTATCCATCGTGCTCCTCTTTTCCTTGGGAACATGCACAAATGCATCACAGCCAAATAATTTAAGATGTGAAACCGAAGGATTCTTACCCGACCATACCTCATGTGGAGTTGTGTCTATTAGCGTTGACGAAGGAAACATGTTCAATAGATACTTTGCAATGTTGAGTGCCTCTACCCAGAATTATTGTGTGATCCCAGCACCACTGACCATGCTCCTTGCCTTATCCATCACTGTTCTGTTCATTCTCTCAGTAACTCCATTTTGTTGTGGGGTATATGGTGTGGTAGTTTGGTGTTCTATGCCACACTTCTTGCAAAACTGATCAAATTATTTTCCATAGAATTCACCACCATTGTCATTCCTTAGCACTTTAATCTTCTTATCTGTCTGGTTTTCTACAAGAGATTTAAACTCTTTGAATTTCTCGAAAACCTCTTATTTCTTCCTCAGGAAATATATCCATGTCTTCCTAGAAAAATCATCTATAAAGGAGAAATAATATAGGGATCCACCAATTGAAGGCGCTATAATAGGTCCAAACACATCACTATGAACAAACTCTAGAATCTCATTTTCTCTTGTTGCTCCAGATGGGAACCTCACCCAAATTTGTTTACCATATATAAAATGTTCACAAAAGTCGACTTCTAAATTACATTCAAGAAATTATTTGACCATGCCTTTTTCATGCATAGCTCGGAGTCCTTTTTCTCCAATGTGTCCCATCCTCTCGTGCCATAGCATGGTTGGGTCAACTTTATGATGACTTGTCGAGTCAGTTTGAATCAACTCAGCACAAGTTGAGTCGACTTCGGGAACAACGATGGTCCACACCTAAGGCGCAATCAACATCAAACCCTCTTGCTTACACAAGAACAACCCTATAACCAATTTGACTTACATATGCATGGCCAACAACCTCTATGACTACATCTAAAGATTGATTCTAAATATTAGCTTTTACATCATTACAACACAATCTCTTTATAGGATTTACAATAGGAAAAACCCTAAAGAAAAGGCACCCAAAAACGGTTACATATCCACACAGATCATTGGATACAAATTCCATGAATCTCAGGATTCTATTACAGTCGACTACCAATTTGGATTACCATTGACTACCAGTCGACCTTCATTTGGGCTTCAGTTGGTTGCCACATGCCCGCCTATCGACCTCTTGTCAATTGACCTCTTCGAATTCTTGTCGGTGTATTTACCATGTCGAACCACTTTCACCTTCGACTTCGACTTTACCTGGTCAACTCACCCCTACCTTCAAGTTGTTGTCAATCCACCTCGACTTCGATTGGAAGTCGATCCACCTCGACTAGAATTTCACTACAAAGAATATAACAACCCAACATTCTCCCACTTGTTGTCTTCTCTGTTGAAACTGGGATAACTTGAACTTTCATTCACAAACCTAGGGAAACAATGCCCATTGCCTCTTTGCACCAAGAGAACTTCACAACACTCATAGACTTGGTCAATGAGTTTGTTATGTTTTCTAACGTGTCTAATTTCTCCAGTAGCACCTTGTTGATTTCCACCATGTCTCTGATGAAATGGTATTGTACATCAATGTGCTTATTCTTAGAATGACAAGCAGGGTTCTTTTCCAGAAATATTGCACTTTGACTGTCACAACTTATCTTCATAGCTCTATCCTCAAATCTGATTTCTGAAACACAACGTTTGCAACCATACTGCTTATTTTGCTTCCATGAGTGGTTGTCATGTATTAAACTTCTAGTGTTGACAAATCTACGATTGCATGTCGCTTACTCATCCAACTAATTGCTCCATTGAACATTTTGAACATATATCCATTGGTCGACCTCCATCGATCCAGATCTCCAACCCAATTGGCGTCAACAAAGCCATGTACATTTAACTCATTATCACCACCAGGTTTTCCTTGGTATAATATAGCATAATCTTTTGTGCCACACAAATACCTGAATACTCTCTTTATGGTTGTCCAATTCTCCTTCCCAGGTATCAACATGTATCTTCTCAACACTCCCACTACATGGGAAATGTCTGGTCGAGTGCAAACCATCGCATACATTAAACTACCAACAACACTTGCATAGGGAACATGTTCCATGTCCTTTATTTCCTCATGTGTCTTTGGAACTTGTTCAGCAGTTAGCCTTTCTCCCACATGAATCGACACCTTCAAAGGTTTGCAATCCTGCATGTTGAAATGTTTCAAAACTATTTCAATATACTTCATTTGGTTCAACCAAAGATTTCTAGATGCTCTATCTCTCTTGATCTCCATTCCTAGAATGAAGTTCGTTGCACCGAGATCCTTCATCTTGAACTTGGAGGATAACAACTTCTTCACCTCCTTTATTGCATCCATGATGTTTCCAATCAACAACATGTCGTCGACATACAATGCTACATATATGAAACACCCACCTTCTTCTTTGGAGTATATGCAGTGATCAATTTTTATTTTCACAAACCCCAAACTAAGGATGTATGTGTCAAAATTTTGGTACCACATCCTTAGTGATTGATTTAGACCATAAAGGGATCTTTTCAGTTTGCAAACCAAATATTTCTTTCCCTTTACTACAAATCCTTCAGGTTGTTTCATGTAGATTTCTTCTTCTCGATCCCCATGTAGAAATGATGTCTTTACATCCATCTGTTCTATTTCCAAATCGAATGTTGCAGCCAGAGACATTAGTACTCTGATGGAAGTTAATTTTGCAATAGGAGAAAAAATCTCACCAAAGTCGACTCCTTCGACTTGGGAATATCCTTTCGCTACCAGTCGAGCTTTGAATTTATCGAATTGGCCTAATGCATTCATCTTCTTCTTGAATACCCATTTTCTACCGACAAGTTTTCTTCCACTAGGTAACTTGACTAATTCCCATGTCTCATTCTTGTGCAAGGATTCCATTTCTTCAACCATGGTGTCCTTCCAGAGTTTTCCCTCTATTGAGTCGACTTCCTCCCCGACCGACTTGGGCTCATTGTTGGTGGAAGTTAACAAGAATGAGAAATGAAAGTTGGGCAGACCATACCTTTCGACTGGTTTTCTTACTCTTTCTAACCTCCTTACAACTGCGTTCAATTGTTCCACATCTTCTTCTGATTCATTCGACTCGTATGAATCATCTTCTTCGTTCCTCGGTTCAAACTACATCATCTCAAGATTATTCTCAGTCTGAACAATTTCCTCAGGCTCAGACTTACCTCTAACTTCTATGAAGACCACATCTCGACTCTACATTTTTTTCTTTGATGCAGGATACCAAAGCTTATATCCTTTCATTCCTTCTTTCTATCTAATGAAAATACATTTGACTACCTTCTTCTCCATCTTGCTCCTCTTTTCCTTGGGAACATGCACAAATGTGTCACAGTCAAATACTTTGAGATGTGAAACCAAAGGATTCTTACCCAACCATACCTCATGTGGAGTCGCATCGAATAGCACCGACAAAGGAGACATATTCAATAGATATTTTGTAGTGTCAACTACCTCCGCCCAAAATTCTTGTGCGAGCCCAACACCATTGAGCATGCTCCTTTCCTTGTCCATCAATGTTCTGTTCATTCTCTCGACAGATCCATTTTGTTGTGGGGTATATGGTATGGTAGTTTGGCGTGTTATGCTACACTGCTTGTAGAACTAATCAATTTATTTTCCACAGAATTCACCACCATTGTCAATTCTCAACACTTTAATCTTCTTATATGTCTGGTTTTCTACAAGAGATTTAAATTCTTTTAATTTCTCAAAAACGTCTCATTTCTTCCTCAAGAAATATGTCCCTATCTGCTTGGAAAAATAATCTATAAAGGAGACATAATACATGGATCCACCAAGTGAAGGCATTGTAACAGGGCCAAACACATCACTATGAACCAACTCTAGAATCCCATTTTCTCTTGTCACTCCAGATGGGAACCTCACCCGACTGTGTTTACCATATATACAATGTTCACAAAAGTCGACTTCTAAATTACATCCAGGAAATTCTTCGACCAAACCTTTGTTATGCATAGCTCGAAGTCTTCTTTCTCCAATGTGTCCCATCCTCTCGTGCCATAGCATGCTTGGGTCAAATTTATGATGACTTGTCAATTTGGTTTGAGTCGAAGTCGAGTCAACTTCATGAACAACGATGTTGTTGCATCCAGTCGAGTTGACACTCCCTAGTAACTTGTATAGGGTTCCAATCTGAACTCCTTTCATTAAGACCATCGCACCTCTAACCATCTTGCACAAATCCTTCTCAAATAGAGTGTGCACTCCTGCATCACTCATCTTGCTAAGAGATATCAGGTTTATTTCCAAACCTAGAATGTGTAGCACACCTAGAAGGGTTCTACTCCTCCCATCCTGCAGTATCAATCGAACTCTTCCCCATTCAAAAAATTTGGTTGTCAGGTTGTCCCCCAAGAAAAATTATCCTCCTTTATATCGTTCATATTCACATAACCATTCTATATGTGGTGTCATATGATAGGATGTTTGTTATTCAATCAAACAAACATCTTGATCCGACTGTGTACTGGTCGACGCTAGGTACACATCGCCTCCCTTATCCGGAGTCATCTTTATCTCAGTCGATTGCTTCTCATCGGATCATGTAATGACTTATATTTCCTTGTAATTGCAATCCCTTTTGTAATGCCCAACTTTACCGTGTTTCCAGCATCTTCTTGTCAACTGAACCAAGGATTTAGATCCACCCTTCAAATTAGACTTTATACTAGAGAATTTTCCTTTATCTCTATTTATCGGTTGACGTCTCACCACTAAAGCATCTTTGGTCGATCCTTCCATGTTATTCCTTCTCATTTATTCTAACAGTAGATATGCAACCACGTATTCTAGAGCTAATGTGGTTTTATTACTCCTTATAGCCATGGCTCAGCTATCTTAGGAGTCTGACAAAGAACATAATATGATAATACATTTCTCCTTCTCAGTGATTTTAATATCCACATAAGATAACTGGTTTATAATGGTATTAAAGGCATTTAAATGCTCAGTCACCAAAATTCCATCACTCATCCTCAAAAGATATAGTTTCTTTTTGAGAAACATCTTATTTACCAGAGATTTTGACTAGTACAAACTCCCCAACTTGTCCCACATTTTATTGGTGGAATCTTCACCTGAGATATTCAACAATACTGAATCTGCAAGACAAAGTCGAATCGTACTCCTTCTCTTCTCTCGAGTTTCTCCCAGTCTTCCATCGACATACATGTCGGCATGGTACCTAGATAGATTGCTACCCATTGTTCTCGATCTACAAGGAGATCTTCAATTTTAAGCTTCCAAAGCTCAAAATTTTGGCCATTGAATTTTTTGATCTCTATTCTCGAGTTGCTCGTCGTTCTTTAACACAATTCTTTAAAGATTTATAACTGATGACTCTTACTTAACCTAGGGTTTAGATCATATCCAAGGTTGTTAATCCAAGCTCTGATACCACATGTTAGTAAATGAGACACACTTCCATGCTAAACCTAGCAGAAGAGAGGAAGAAAGATATAATCAAGAAAGTAAATGACAAAAAAAACACACATTACACATAGATTTTACCCTGGAAACTCAAACCGGGAAAACCAACATTCCTTGAGCGTTCTTCTCTCTTGTTGTATTATTCATTCAGAATAAAAGGTTGCATGTCTAACCTTGTTCCACACCTAAGACACAATCGACATCATACCCTCTTTCTTACACAAGAACAACCTTGTAGCCAATTTAGCTTACATATGCATGACAGACAACCTCTACTATTACATCTAAAGATTGATTCCAAAGATTAGCTTTTATAGCATTAAAATGTGCCTTCTTTATAGGCTTTACAATAGGAAAAACCCTAAAGAAAAGGCACCCAAAAATGGTTACAGATCCATGTAGATCATTGGCTACAAATACTCTGAATCTCAGGATTATGTTACAGTTGACTACCAAGTCGGATTACCATTGAATACCAGTCGACCTTCTTTCGGTCTTTAGTTGGTTTCCACACGCCCTCCTGTCGACCTCTTGTCGGTTGACCTCTTCAACTTGTTGTCGATGTCTTTACCATGTTGAACCACTTTGACCTTCGACTTTGACTTTACTCGATCGAATCACGTTGACCTTCGACTTGTTGTTGATCCACCTCAACTTCGACTGTCAGTCGATCCACCTCGACTATACTTTCACTGCAAATAATATAACAACCCAACAATTTACAGCTTAAGTGTTTGAAAAAATTCAACACTCAAGAAACACTTAGATATTTCCATAGCAGTAAGAGTTTTTTAACAACAGTACTTAGGTACATTACAGATTTGGGCATGTTTATCAATTGTTTGACAAAATTCCAGGGTCAAAAAACTATCATAATACTACAACAATAGTCACAAATTGGTAACAACAAGTAGGTGGGATATTACTGTGGTATCAAAGCCTCAATGTTGCCAGCCTATGGGGGTTTGTGGTTTCATGAGGCAAGGAGACAAATAATATATCACTTACAAAAGTAGAATTAATCATGAGGAATATTCGTAAGACTCTTGCACAGGGACGATAATAGTTGATGCAAGCTATGGCAAGCCATCAAAACAATGCAGGGAACATTGGAGCTAGTGGTTCAAAGAGGCATGAAATAGGACATAAAGGACAGGATGAGGAGTTTGCATGGTGTTTGAGGGAATATATGGCGCTTAGTGAGGCATATCACACAGCCATGTCATTCAAGGTTTTTTGCACCATCAAACATCCTGAGTGGTATGAACCCCAAGTATCAGTGGAAAAGAAGGTGAAGGTGCCAAGGAAAAGGGCACTAGTTTCCAAAGATTCGGATGTTTCTAAAATTGAGGATGACGACACATCAACACCTAGTGCACATTTAGCATTGTCTTATGAGGCCCATAACACTCGCACACATGATGGATAGGTTGATGACGTGCATGGTGAAGTGTCCCAATCAACTGATGTTGAGGATTCAACATCATAACTTAGTAGTGATGCTCATGATGATGAGGGTGTGCGAGCACCTAAGTATGATGAGGTTTCAATGCCTTATCATATCTATGATACTTATGATGATGTGGGCATGATTGTACCTAAATATGACGAAGACTAGGTATTTGAAAAATCATCGTGGGATATGGATCCATCTTCTCATGAGTCATGTGTGGAGGATGACAAAGGAGAGGTTGATTTTGGCAGTGATAGTGCACATGAGTTCCATCATTTGATAGGTCAATGTACGGTTAATAAATATTGCATGGCATCATCTAGTGAGTCAATTGTTGTTGATTGGGATAATATTCTTATAGATGAAAACAAATCAGAGAATCTATTATGTGATAGGCCATACTACTTGGATGAAATTGAACAAATTCCCTTAGAATTGTGCCATTTGGAGGATCAATATTGGTCATAGAGGAGAAAATTGTACAAGTATTGACAAGGACAAATGGTGCTCATAGATTAATTGAAACTATTATTTAGAAAACCCAGATGGAGGAGAGATAAAAAGGAGTTTCAAGTGGATTCAATAGTGCTCAATTATGCATCATTAAAGAAGCACTAGAGTAGATGAAATCTGATCACTTGTAGTTGTTCATGGATATGGACCTTTCTCTTAAGTTCATTGAAGACAAGGAAAGGGAGCTTGGGGAGCTTTGTTACCAGTTGAGTTTGGAACGCTCTTCATCATTGACAACAACAAATAATACATCATCTTTGGCAGACATGACACATGAGGGCATGGGTGGCACTCGTGATTTGAGGGAGGAGCATCTTGTGATGATCCCACACTTTGAACATTCAGAGACACATGTGCTTGAGGATAGGCATGACACGGAGGGTTTTTACCATGCTCTTGTTTTTCATTATGGGGATCATGAGTCGCTTATGTTGGAGAGATCGCTAAA
Source organism: Picea engelmannii (assembly GCA_009831015.1). Classification (NCBI taxonomy): domain Eukaryota; kingdom Viridiplantae; phylum Streptophyta; class Pinopsida; order Pinales; family Pinaceae; genus Picea; species Picea engelmannii. The sequence goes on from ML777833.1 coordinate 1,605,950, forward strand.
GGATCAAGGATTAGCTACAGTGGAGATAAGTGAGCACATTCCTTGGGGACCAACCCACAAGGAAGTATATGCATCCATGGATTGAGTGGACAGGTATATCATAGACATGGGCATGCTCTGGGAAACAGGTTCAGGTGGCATCAGTAGAGTGATGGATACAGTAGCACGTACAATAAATTTGATGGTACAAGATGATTCAGTGATCAACAACAGTGTGCAGGGGTATTCATTAGCATGTGAGAGTGCACAGTGGTGTTGTGGGGTGTTTCCTCCAGGGAGACCTCCTGATGAATTTTTCAAACACACCTTTCAGTTGAGGTTTCCTAGTATCAGTGAGTGGATGGGTGATCCTCGAGGAGAATCATATACCTCAATGATCGATATTCATCAGAGATATCATTGGACGAGGTTCGTGAGAAGGATAGGCACAAGTATGCTTCCAGGATTCATTATGATCTCTTGGTCATTCCCTTGGAGTTGACCAACACACTAGTCATTTTACAGTCTTGCAGACAATGGCAGTGGAATATATTGTTGTTATCTGATGCTCTACTTATATATTGCAGGACACAAGAGGATGAGACAGGTGAGATTATGGCCATGATCAGAGGGATGTAATGGAAACATGATGGTTCCCCTTGGATATTAGTTTGGGATTCGAGGAATACAGTGTTCGACAATTCGATAGACGATGCATATGAGATGGCCAGTTTTTTATTTCTGGAGTTTACTCTTGAGATGCTTAGGACTAGGTGCTTGGAGGAGTGACCTTCTGATGAGTTGACTGAGTTTTTGTAGCTTATGATTGTCTAGCCTATCATAGGCAGTCAAGGGAACTCTTGTGTTAGCACCTTGCATATCGGTCCTATGAGCAGAGAGTGTTTCACATCATCCAAGCAGGCTCAAGAGAGGAGGGGCTTTGCGGAAGATGTAGGGAGAGTTATGGGGGAGTTTACAACTTGGCAGAAGAGCAGGTCGGAGCACACTCATCCCACAGGATTTATGCAGTCCTTGACCACATTTATACCGAGAGTACAGTGAAAGTGGGAGAGCATTTGACAAATTTCATCACAAGTATACCGAGAGTACAGTGGGAAGATAGTATGTATGCAATGATTGACCAGTTCACACACTTCCTGATGGTTTCTTCGGAGTATAGAGAAACCCAGGTGACAAAGCTATCTAGTAGAGAGATGTTCAGATTCCAAGAGCAGCCCAGAGTCACTACCAGTGATTGGGACATACTTCCTCTTCTGATATTCAAGATCAATTCTAGCAATAGATTTGTAGGTTATGACTTCACTTCAATGCTTATTCAAACTACTATTCATGGTGGTAGGTTCATTCCTTACAGGTATGTTGGCATGGAGTTCCAAGAGAGGAGGATGCAAATTGGGCACGATGGTTGGATGGTTATGATCAGAGTGGCATAGTGTCATCGTGGTGGTACCTTTCTGAGGTTAGCATGGGACACTGGGATTTCATTACTAGATAGTTCAGTTGCTGACGCGAGTTAGTTCTTGATTTCATGAGATTGGTTCCCTATCAGAGCAGTTCTTTGAGGGGTTGATCGAATTATTGCAGTATCAAGTTTCTCTACTTAGTGACAATATTCAGGAGGCCTCTTATCTCTGCACCTTACCGGATCATGCACTGAGCGGATGATGCTTCACATCTTCCAAGGTGGTTTGGGACCTTGGTATCATTTTTAGTTTCAGTCTGGCTCAGTCGATGGAGTGTCATATTGTGATGGAATTTCTTGAGGACAAGCAATCTTTGGGAAGGAAGGACTGTAATGTCCCCATTGAAATTATAGTTTGTAAATGGAAAAACACCTTTTAAGGGCTAGCTTATTATGGGCACTCACTACCCATATCATGTTAGGGACATAAGTATCATAGGTTCACCCTCTCTGAGGGAATCTCTGCTTCGAGGGCCCCCTTAATAATAATTTATTGTGCTTCTCTAATCTCTTTTTTAACTTTCTTATCTGCTAGGGATATGTAGGATTTTTGACCAATTGTTGTTGCTTGTCCTTGTTCCATGGCCAAACCTCCTTCTATATCTTCTTCTTTTTTGGACTTGAGTTTTCTAGGTCTCAGTTGATATCAGAATGCATTCCTTCCTTCTATCTCCAAGGAAAAATCCTTAACTTCTTCATTCAGACTACTAATCGATGGATTATCTTTTGTTTCTTAAAATCCCTTTCTAAGTTTTCTATTTGGTTGCTAGGATCATCCCTATGTTTTTTTAATCCCCTTTTTCTTATCCAATGAATGGATTGAAGGTGGAACCTCTTTTAACAAATTTGCTTATGAAGTATAACACCTTGAATAAGACTAAGAACTAAGATTAGAAAAAAAAACATAGCTTTTTTCAATGCTTGTTGAGGATTTTGATATTCGATTTTGATGTTGAATCCCCCTACTTTTGATCTTCTCCTGAGACTCTTTGTATCTCCTTGAAACTAGTATTTACAAAGACCTTGTCTACTCCCTCTTAATTTGAATTTTTGTTCAAGATTTCACCGCCTTTCTTAAATTTTATTTTAGAGTGAAGGAATAACTCATACTTGTGATATTTGATAGTGAAATTATAATTTGTATTGATGTAAATCATTCACAATTGTCTACGTACAAAACTAAGAATGAGGACAAAGAGAAGTTAGGGATGAGGATCTCATGGGATAACTTGAGTAATTTATGGAGACATTATTGGAGATAGTTATGAATATGGTTGAGCTGAATATCTAATTATGACATAGTTCTCATGGTCGCCTATTGTTATATAAAGGGACCTATTGTACAATAGAAATATACATGAGAATAGATTGATTAATAGAATTTCCCCTACGTGGGTTTGTTGAGTGTAAACTCCCAATGTCCCTTTCTTGATATGTGTTTGAGTGTATTTTTTGTTAAATCTTAAACCCAACATTTGGTATCAAAGCTAGACTAGGTATGACTCTCATGAGAGTGCCCATAAAGTAGATGTTGCATAATGGAAATTATCGTTGCCAGTTGAGATGAGGTGAACAAATCTATGTCATGAATACAAGACATCAATGAACAATTTATTGGTGTATGGGAGAGTAATCCAATCAAGCCAAAGAGAGGTGGATCATGTTTGTGTATGAGGTAATAGAGAAACGATGTATTTATATTGTAGAACAATGCTTAAAGATCATTGTATTATGATGAGATCCCAATGAAGAAGTAATTAGAGATGACATAATGAACATGACTCTATAGTTGTGTTGCTAAGAAACTCATGATATATGTAAGATATATTTGTGACTACAGAGAGAAGTGGTGGAATGAAACTGACATGTTGATGTAATGACCAATTATAATCTAGCCAAGGGTAAAATTGTTGGAATTTGCAATTAGGTGTGCATGCGAGCCAAAAAAAAATTTAAAAAATCTAAACACATGGATGAAAGGCTAGCTTACCTATTATATGTTGTGTAATGCATTAGAAGCAACCTTTAACCATGTGCAACACACACCAACTAGAAAGAGCCACTAATTGAAGTGATTAAGAAAGTGAATAGATCTCTTGGTAAGAGTAGATGCTTGGTGTTAAATAATCAAGTTACATCATCATCCAATCACAAAAGGAGGAAAAGGTTAGGAGATGGATTCCCATGAGCACTAAAGAATGAATAGTTCTATGTAACAATTTTCTATCGTTTGGCTGATTTTGTATTTCTAGTGAGAGTACTTGGATTGGGTAATCAAAGATGGAAAAGAAGAAATTCAATATGAAGAATTCCATTCCATCCACAAACTTAATCTTAACCCCAATATCATTATTTTAAAATTCGATAAAGGCAATGCTTCCCGTTGTCATGAATACCTCTAACTATGAATCCAAAATTTATACCTTGTTTCATCTTCTTCATATAAACTTATTTCCAAGAACCCGATTAATGCCATTACTAACTTAGTCACAACATGTCTCTGCATATAAGAGGTTACCAACAACAGGTATGGGATTTACTTTATTTTTTTGAAGCTTTTGAATCTATACCTCACTTCTAGAACACCGCTGCAAACATTTTGGCAAATGCAACTTCTAAATATACACCTCTTAACGATGGTTTCTCTATTGAAATAATGTACAAGCCTTCCATACCAGATGACATCATGAACTAGAGGGTATTCAATAATGATACTCAAATCATCAACCTCCTTACCAACTCAGATGTCTTCCAAGAGTCTGTAATAGATGATGAAGCTCATGAACAAGAGCTTTAAAGCTATCGGAACGAAGCAGGAAAAATTAAGACAAATTCCACCCAAAGAGCGTGTTGTCGCTCGAAAAGTTGTTTGACATGCACACCAAGTTTAGGAAGCCCGCAAATCGAAAGACCAACAGTTCAACCATGATGCATTTTATGTTCAATCTAGGGACCTCTGAACAACCCAAGTATATCAACCTGGGCACTTGTTATTCAAAGGAAAAAAAGTATACATTTACGCAATTGTTCAAGAAGTATCACGATGTGTTTGCATGGACTTATGATGATATGAATACTTATGACACCCAAATAATTCAACATGTGATTTCTATTAAAGAAGGTGTCAAACCATTCTAGCAAAATCCAAGGAAGATACATCCAACTCTAGAACCGTTGATCCAGGAGAAATTGAATAAGCTATTAAATGCCCAAATCATTTCCAAGGTCTTCCATTCAACTTGGGTGTCGAATATGGTGCCCGTCAGAAAGAAGTCAAGAGAAATTAGGATATGTATAGATTTCTAGAACATGAATCGAGCTTCCTACGAAGATAATTACCCAGTTCCCCCCATGGAATAGATCTTGCAACTTGTCTCTGGATCCTAGAGGTTCTCTCTCTATTGGACGGGTTTTAGGATACAACTAGGTTCTCGTGGCAGAACAGATCGATTAAAAACCACATTTAGAACTAAATGGGGAACACATGCATACAGAAGGATTCCCTTTGGTTTAATAAATGCATGCACTACATTTCAAAGGGATATGGATATTGCTTTCAAAGGTTTAATCGGTCAAAGTGTGGTGGTCTATCTCGACAACATCACTATTTATTCAAAGAAAAGGGTAGATCACCCAAAGCATCTAAAACAAATATTTGAACAATGTAGAAAGTACGGTATCTTGTTGAATCCCAAGAAGAGTATTTTTGTTGTTTCATATTTCCAAATATGGAATTTCAGTGGATACAAAAAGAATGAAAGCTATTATGAAAATCCCTCCATCGCATAGCAAAAAGTACATGCAATCCTTTTTCAGAAATATCAACTTTGTAAGAAGATTCATCCCAGACTTTGACAAAATTGTGAAGCCACTTCAACAGATGATTAAGAAATATGTTCAGTTCGAATGGACATCTGTTGAAAAAGAGGCCTTCAAAAACATCGAAGCCACTATAGTCATTGCACCATCCCCACAAACCAAATTTCACTGAGGACTTATTGATTAACGCAGACCCTTGGCCCTCTAGCCGTGATCCGCACAGGATCGTTCTAAATTCTCCTCGAGTCGAAGCGGCTCCCTCGAATCCCTATTGGAACCTCACGAATCCGATCCACAGGTCCTTCATGAAAACCCGCCCTGCACAACTTAACACCAGGCGTGAGCCTTACGTCTCCATGCGACCACAACCAGGCCTTAGCGCAAGAGCCTTTCGCAACTCGAGAGTTCGTGAGTCGAAGACCCTCGACTCCTCTTTCTCCAAACACTGATACCCGAGATGCGATACGGGTATGACTCATCCTTGTTAGTGCCTCTACAACCAATCGTCGGCTAGGGCCTAACTCTAGCACCCCTCGCAACTCGCAACTTCGCTATTTGGAGTTTTGAGCCCTCATGCTCCTCCTTTGCGAAACCCCGAAGCACGATAAGTCAGCGATGGGTTGACCCCTTCCAAGGTGATGCATGTACGCCACCTGTCACCTACTTCTGTCTTTTCTGTACGCTCTATGTTTGCGCCACCTATCAACCACGTGGTCCCCACCTAACGGACGTGACACGTGTTCGCACGAGCCCTCGGCGCTCGGCACTTCGTGACTTCACCGTCGAAAAGAAATTCTTTCAACCCACGAACCCCCGATATGTGATACCTCGCAAAGGTTCTGATCCAACGGTTCTCCCGTGGCTTGGATCCAACGGTCTAGATCTCCTTTCGTGCTCCTCACAACTCAGGTCTTCGCGAAACCAAGAATTTGGTCTACTGTCCAAACTCACGAATCCCGAATTCGCGAAATGATCCAAAGACGTGGGTTGAAATGAGATCAACGGCTCATATTGACCTTCCAATCCTGGGTGATGGGTTTCACCAGCCTCTAACCACCTTGCAACTCTATAAGATCCAACGACTCTCACCACTTTGGCACTTCTCCACGAAGAAATTTCACAGTTTGTTTCTTCTCTTTTGTGCGGCTTCCAGAGATTAAACTCCATGCGTCTTCGCTTGATCCAACGGTTGTCGAGTATTGGCACTAGATCTGACGGTTCAGGTCTATCCTCCTTGCGCGCTTTCCTCCTGCTGCCTAGACGTAGATTCAACAGTCCAGATCTTCTCCTCTCAATACCGAACCAATGGCTATTGTTGCTCCTTCCTGAGCACGCGCTCTCTCTGAGCCTTGGAATATTTCGAACACTTCAAAGGCTAAAACCTTTGTTCTTTATCCCATGAGTCCACGACCTTTAGTCCCGCCTGCGTTACTGAAAACTCTGCCCTCCTGAGCTTTGTTCACTCTGAAACCTCAAAAGGTTTCTCGACCTCTGCACTCCTTGCAGGGTCCCTGCACACAACTGTGTTATTCGTCCTGAGATTTTCTTGCTCGNCGAACCAATGGCTATTGTTGCTCCTTCCTGAGCACGCGCTCTCTCTGAGCCTTGGAATATTTCGAACACTTCAAAGGCTAAAACCTTTGTTCTTTATCCCATGAGTCCACGACCTTTAGTCCCGCCTGTGTTACTGAAAACTCTGCCCTCCTGAGCTTTGTTCACTCTGAAACCTCAAAAGGTTTCTCGACCTCTGCACTCCTTGCAGGGTCCCTGCACACAACTGTGTTATTCGTCCTGAGATTTTCTTGCTCGAACCTCTAAGGGATTCAACCCTTACCTTCTCCTTCAAATGGAGATTGGTGCCCTCTTGGCAGCCTCTCGTTCAAGCACTCCTTACTGAACCGACAGAGTATTTAACGACTTTGAGAGTGTCTTCCTCCTCGACACTTCTCCTTCCTTTGAACTCAGAATAGAGTTCTTTTGTGCACTCTATGAACTTGCTCAATGCCCTCTTGGCAGATCTTCCACAGAATCTTCAGTGACTCTATCTTCTCACTGAACTCAAAAATTGGTTCCTTCTGTGCACCCTGTGCATCCACTCAATGCCCTCTTGGCAGAGTCTCATATAAGATTCTCGAAAATTTTGTCTTCCCTGTGCCCTCCTCTACACAGTTCTTCCTTCAAGGTGTTCATCAACCTTGAGGCCTCCTCCTTGATTCAATGACTTCCTCTGGTGCGCCCTCCTGGAACGTCTTTGTCTAAATCCCACAGAATTCAGAAGTGCACTCTATGCACTAGCTTACAGAACCCGCAGTGTTCTGGCATGCAACCTCTTGCATGAAGCCTCAAAGAACCCAAACCTGAAATCAAAGAACTCACAGATAGGAAAATCTATCTATCTCTTCTAGATGGAACTTAACATACATCTACAGCATGAATGAACACACAACATTCATAAAAGACACATAGAAAAAACATATGCAAGAAAAATTGCTTTGTATTAACATCAATGTCTAATTACAATGTGTTCGAGCTCGGACAGCAACAGAGTCTCGGCTCCCTCTCTTTTCTCTATCTTCTCTTCTATCTGCCTCTTTACTCTACTCTACCCTACTAAAAACAAAATAAGATCTTTTTACAAAAGTGGGCTCCTCGAGCACTTCCCTCCATCCTCACCAACTCTCATTAATTTACATTCAATTACATTGAATGGTTGTCTAGTCTGAATTGGATCTAGATCTCAACCTTACAACCATTTAAGGCAACCTTTATCTAAATCATGCGCACATGCATGGCTTTTGGCTCTACCAGCCTTACAACATTTAATACAATTTTCAAATTTTGAAAAACAAGAGGGCTACGCCTCTCTCCTTCCATTGAATGTGCGCATTGATGTGTTGGATGGATGGCGTGTAGCTGGCATGGAGCGATGCTCCTGCATCATACTCCTCTGTTGTAAGAAATTCATGAGCTCCTGCTCATGAGCTTCCCAACACCTTTGTTGAATCCACCTGGATCCCAAACAATGCTCTGGAGTTGTCCATCTACTCCACTACTTCGTTGTTGTTGTTGCTTCTGCTGCTATGGCAGGTTCTCCTCTGCTCAGCTTCCCTTTGTTGACCACTTTTGATGATCTGATCATCAGCCTTCTGATCTCCTCAATTATCTCATCTAGTTTCTCCCATGGATGGCTCTCCTTTTGCAGCCTGCTCCACTGCACTTCTTCCCTGCAAATGGGTAGATCAACTAGATCTCCCGTGCCATCTTCTTCCTCTGTGGCCTCAACTTGCCACCCTGCTGCAAAATTCAGCTCTGCAGTCTTATCTTCTTGACTGACCTGTTGTTCAGTCACCTTCTCTGACAGACTTGCTTCTGCCATTTCCCCTTGCACTGGTTGAATTCAAGCTTCCTCCAGCTGCTCCTTAAACTAGAATTTTCCTTCATCTGATGTTGCATGCCTCGACATTACAATCATCATCAATTGTTCAGCTCTCTGGCTGAAATTTTCGAGCAATTCCTCAGAATTCTCCTCTGCTAACATCTGCATGAATTCCTACTCTCGGCAGTCGTCTACTAGTTTTGGATTGTTCAGCCAATCCTCTAACATTTCTAGCTCCTTCTCCCAAGGAGTGATCATGTCAACTGTCTGCTCTTATTCTTCTCCTTAGGAAACTTCTGACATCTGGTCCATGTCTTTGACGGTCACAGCTGGTTGTCCTTCCTCTATTGTTTCCTCTGCAACACAAGCTCTCGCCTCAACTGGGCTAAGTAGCAGGAATATCTCAATTCCTCCAATGATCAGAAAGTGTGTCTGGTCCTTCTCTATCAGCTCCTCTCGCTGACCCGAACTCATCCCTGAGTTCATGAGGGTTTCAGACAGTCTCATCTGCTCTCCCTTGCCCACCTGGCAATATTGGATTTCCTCTCTGCCCTCCTGGCAGTCTATGAGATCCTCCAACAATCTCATCTCATTGCCCTCCTGACAACCTGAATTTTATGTTCTGCCCTCCTGGTAGTCTTTGAGATCATCCTGTGACCTCTTCTTATTTCCCACCTGGAAAATTGAAAATTCCTCACTGCCCTCTTGGCAGCTTTTGAGATATATGCTCGATCTCTCTTCCTCCTCATCACTGAGATTTCTCCTAGTCTCTGGTTCACACACATGAACCATCTCCTCTTCATCTCTGAGGCATTCAACATGCCTCAACCATCCTCTTAATAGATTTCGTTGTCCTTTGGCCAATAATTTCTTGACTGGCCACTTTGCTTTCCTCCTCAGAGGCCATTCGTACACCCAATGTGTCTTTGCATTTTGTTGCACCCGCAGTGCAAGATCTTCCATCCTCGCCCTCACCTTAGCGAGTTCTTTATCCATCTCATCTTTTCTCTGCTGCTGGTGGTTCTTCTTTCCACCGCGTCCATGGCCTTCAGTAGCCATCTTCCTATTCCTATCTGCCCTCCTGGCAAACTTGTTGTCACTCTACAACTATGAGTGCTTCCAGCTTTTCCTACAGTCCTCCTGACTGTCTATTGACTGTTGCACACCTTGCAACAATCATCACAGAGCTTCAACACTCTGTCTTCCTTTTCCTCTAGCTCCCTCTACCTGCAATATACAAACAAAATCAAGCTCTGATACCTAAATCGACGCAGACCCCCGGCCCTCTGGCTGTGATCCACACATGATCGTTCTAAATTCTCCTCGAGCCGAAGCGGCTCCCTCGGATCCCTATTGGAACCTCACGAATCCAATCCACGGGTCCTTCATGAAAACCCGCCCTGCACAACTTAACACCAAGCGCGAGACTTACGTCTCCATGCAACCACAAACGGGCCTTAGCGCAAGCGCCTTTTGCAACTTGAGATTTTGTGAGTCGAAGACCCTCGACTCCTCTTTCTCCAAATGTTGATACCCGAGATGTGATACGAGTATGGCTCCTCCTTGTTAGTGCCTCTACAAGCGGCCATCGTCTAGGGCCTAACTCTAACACCCCTCGCAACTCGCAACTTCGCGAGTTGGAGTGTTGATCCCTCATGCTCCTCCTTTGTGAAACCCCAAAGCATGATAAGTCAGCAATGGGTTGACCCCTTCCAAGGTGACAAGTGTACACCACCTGTCGCCTACTTCCGTATTTTCTGTACACTATATGTTTGTGCCACCTATCAACCATACGGTCCCCACCTAACAGACGTGACATGTGTTTGCACGAGCCCTCGACGCTCGGCACTTCGCGACTTCGCAGTCGAAAAGAAATTCTTTCAACCCCCGAAACGTGATACCCCGCGAAGGTTCTGATCCAGTGGTTCTCCCGTGGCTTGGATCCAACGGTCTGGATCTCCTTCCCTGCTCCTCGCAACTCGGGACTTCGCGAAACCAAGAATTTGGTCTACCCTCCAAACTCATGAATCCCGAATTCACGAAATGATCCAACGACGTGGGTTGAAACGAGATCAACGTCTCATATTGACCTTCCAATCCTGGGTGATGGGTTTCACCGACCTCTGACCACCTTGCAACTCTGCAAGATCCAACGACTCTCGCAACTTTGGCACTTCTCCATGAAGAAATTTCATCGTTCGTTTCTTCTCTTCTGTGTGGATTCCAGAGATTAAACTCCATGCATCTTTGCTCGATCCAACGGTTGTCGGGTATTGGCGCTAGATCTGACGGTTCAGGTCTATCCTCCTTGCGCGCTTTCCTCTTGCTTCCTAGACGTAGATTCAACAGTCCAGATCTTCTCCTCTCAATATCGATCCAACGACTATTGTTGCTCCTTCCTGAGCACGCACTCTCTTCGAGCCTTGGAAGATTTCGAACGCTTCAAAGGATGAAACCTTTGTTCTTTATCCCACGAGTCCACGACTTTTAGTCTCGCCTGCGTTACGTAAAACTCCTAAGCTTTGTTCACTCTGAAACCTCAAAAGGTTTCTCGACCTCTACACTCCTTGCAGGGTCCCTGCACACAACTGTGCCATCCATCCTGAGCTTTTCCTGCTCGAACCTCTAAGGGATTCGACCCTTGCCTTCTCCTTCAAATGGAGATTGGTGCCCTCTTGGCAGCCTCCCATTCAAGCACTCCTTACTAAACCGACAGAGTATTTAATGACTCTGAGAGTGTCTTCCTCCTCGACACTTCTCCTTCCTCTGAACTCAGAATAGAGTTCTTATGTGCACTCTATGAACTTGCTCAATGCCCTCCTGGAAGAGCTTCCACAAAATCTTCAGTGACTCTATCTTCTCACTAAACTCGAAATAGAGTTCCTTCTGTGCACCCTGTGCATCCACTCAATGCCCTCTTGGAAGAGTCTCACAGAAGATTCTCGACAATTTTGTCTTCCCCGTGCCCTCCTCTGCACAGTTCTTCCTTCAAGGTGTTCAGCAACCTTGAGGCCTCCTCCTTGAGTCAATGACTTCCTCTTGTGCACCCTCCTGGCACGTCTTTGTCTAAATCTCGCAGAATTCAGAAGTGCACTCTATGCACTGGCTTACAGAACCCGCAGTGTTCTGTCATGCAACCTCTTGCATTAAGCCTCAAAGAACCCAAACCTGAAATCAAAGAACTCACAGATAGGAAAGTCTATCTATCTCCTACATATGGAACTTAACATACATCTACAGCATGAATGAACACACAACATTCATAAAAGACACATAAACACATAGAAAACACATATGCAGGAAAAATTGCTTTGTATTAACATCAATGTTTAATTACAATGTGTTCGAGCTCGGACTGCAACAGAGTCTCGGCTCCCTCTCTTTTCTCTATCTTCTCTTCTATATACCTCTCTACTCTACTCTACCCTACTAAAAACAAAAGAAGATCATTTTACAAAAGGGGGCTCCTCGAGCGCTTCCCTCCATCCTCACCAACTCTCATTAATTTACATTCAATTACATTGAATGGTTGTCTAGTCCGAATCGGATCTAGATCTCAACCTTACAACCATTTAAGGCAACCTTTATCTAAAGCCTGCGCACATGCATGGCTTTTGGCTCTACCAGCCTTACAACATTTAATACAATTTTGAAATTTTGAAAAATGAGAGGGTTGCGCCTCTCTCCTTCCATTGAACGTGCACTTTGATGTGCTGGTTGGATGGCGCGTAGCTAGCTTGGAGCGATGCTCCTGCATCACTGATGTACACTTTTGCATCTAATAATTCCCTTGGGGAAGTGCTCACACGGAAGGATGAGCAAGGGAATTAATGCTCCATTGCATTCATGAGCATTTGATTACAAGGCGTTGAACTGAATTTCCCAACAGTGGATAAGCAAGATTTTGCGGTCCACAAAGCAATTAAACAGTTCAGACCTTATATCTTGAAGAACCATAATAAAGCTATCGTTCCTCACCCAAATTTCATATCCCTCTTTGTTGAAAGAGAGTTGGGCGAGAGACTAGGTAACTAGATGACATCCCTACAAGAATATGACCTAGAATTCAAATCGGTCTGCAAAGCAATTAAACAATTCAGACCTTATATCTTGAAGAACCGCACTAAAGCGATCGTTCCTCACTCAAAGGTCAGATCCGTCTTTGTTCAAAGAGAGGTGGGTGAGAGACGAGGTAGCTAGATGAAATCCCTACAAGAATATGACCTGGAATTAAAATCGGCCAATATCGTCAAAGGTCAAGGCCTTTGTAAGTTGGTGACAGAAAACATAAGTGGTGAAAATCAAGAAGAGGACAGATGGCAAGAGGAGCCAACTATGTACACACAATAGGTTCCTTGCATTCTAGTTGTCGAAGAATCATACTATAATGATCTCTAGTATTATCTCCAACACAGTATGACCCTAGAACACCTCAATGCCAAGCAAAAAAGACTGCTCAGACTGAAATCTTTACAATGTCAGTTGGTGCAGGGCATCTTGTTCCGAAAAAATTATGATGGAGTGCTACTCTGATGCCTTGAAAAACCATATGTTGATAGAGTTCTTAAATATATGCATGATGGGCTAGGAGGAGGCCATTTCTCAAGAGATGCAATAGCTCACAAGATATTGAGATTCGGATAGTATTGGCCGACACTGTTTAAGAATGCTCGTGCATATTCACGAACCTGCGAAGCATGCCAAAAATCTACTAGAAGAGAGTATAAGGTTGTTATTCTTCTCCAGCATGTTGTTGTTGAAGAACCCTTTGAACAATGGTGGTTGGACATCATTGGTGATATCAATCGTTATTCATCCAAGCAGCACAGGTATATCCTAACCGCTACCAATTATTTTACGCATTGGACTAAAGAAATACCACTTACTAAGGTGAATGATGAAGTGGTAATAAATTTCCTTGAACACCACATCATCACCAGGTTTGGGATTCCCATCTCTCTTGTTTTTTATAATGAAACATATTTCTCATCACTAAAATTGTCTGAGTTCGCTTTAGAGAATGGAATTACCTTAAAATACACAACCAACTATTACCCTCAAGGAAATGGTTTGGTCGAATCCAAAAACAAGAACCCGATATCAATCCTTAAGAGAACTGTAATCAATCACCAAAACAATTGGATAAATGTCTTACCAAATTCCCTCTGGGTTGATTGTGTCACTCATAAGGTCTCTATAGGGACTTCTCTGTATTTTCTTGTCTATGGGAAAGAAGCCATTTTACCTTCAAATATTTATCTTCCTTCCCTACAACTCACCCAACAGTCTCGCGGGAGAGAATGTCTCATCATCCAACAACACATCGATACTTTACTGAACTTAGAAGAGAATCATGCCAAGGAAAAAACTAACTTTGAAGCTCATTAATAGACCATTAAGCATTGGTTTAATAAAACGTTTGTTGGTGAGAAATATTTCCAACTTGGCAATTTGGTTCTCAAATGGGACAAGCCGCATGAGGATAAAGGAAAACATTTAAAATTCCAACAATTGTGGCTTGGACCTTTTATGATCAAGAAAATTGGCCAAGGAATTTACTAGTTACAAAATCTTGAAGGGAAGTTGATGTCCTCCCCATAACTGGCCAAATCTTGAAACATTGAATCAATTAGCCTCTGTGGCAACTCCCTCCTTATATATAAATAAAGAATTTGTTTTTGTTTTTATTTTTTGCCCAATTTTTCTTTGATTCTTGTTTCCTTTACATAGATTCAATGTTTTGTAGTTTGTTTGATTTTTAGGTTTTTTTTTACCCTCTAAAAAATTGTCACTCTGAATTTCTCAAATTATTGATAGCTTAGTCTTGGACATGCCTCTAAAAGTGTAACACATTTGGTGTCAATAGCTTAATAACTTTGTGACCTAGCTTCTAGACACAAACCATCCCTAATTGTATAGCTTTGTTGTGCGTCACTTTAAGTTAGATCTAGTAGTGGAACATAGCTCATTATTATATGAACATTGTGCATTTAAATGTGACAACATGAGGAACAAAGGGCTCGGCCTAAGAACGTATTTGTATATTGTTTGGACTAAGAATAAATGGTTTGGGAAGAGACATTTGTAGTACCCTAGAGAACGTTACTTAGGGAGTTCACTCATCTATAATCAAGTTGGAAAATCTCACCATCACAGGTGTCATCCCTAGTGCCTTTAAAGGAATACTAGAATCCCCCCATCCACCTATCTCTAAACATAAGAGAATTAAATTTCAAAGTTAAAGGCTTGGGGAAAGGAATTCCATATCATGTGGGAGATTCCAAATCTTTGTCGGGGCTATGGAAGCTCGCTAGTAGTGGAGCAAGGTTTGTGACATCGGGGCGACTCCGTCGGGGCTATGGACGCTCGTTGGCAGTGGAGCAACACTCGAGAAATGTGTAACAACTTGTATTTTCAACATTCCCGATGTATTGATTCTCTGTAGTACTCCTCATGACTCCCTAAAGTCATTTCCATATGAATAAGTAGGTGTTAATAACTCATTTGGTCGGAATCATGGTCTTAACTCCCCCTTTGTCTCATCCAAACTTTGTCTCGTCAAAATTTACATTCTACAAGGGATATGGGACCTACTCTTTCTCTCTTGGGTCATGCATTGCAATGCTTACCCTCGTCAAAGATATATGTTTGGATGCCATCTTACATAGGTTCAAGGCTTCGCCCAGTGTGTCACCATTTGTTATGCCCGACAACAACAACCCTCCATTTTCTTGTATTTTACTTGCAAATACTCTCCAAGAAAATTGAGCCCCCTTTATTTTCTAGCTTTGAAACTCTTCGACTTATATACTCTTAATGATTTATGCTCTCACTCTACACAAGATGCTTCTAGTTTCACTTTTCATCCAAATTTGTATCTTTCAAATTTGAGCACTCGAGAAAATTTAAACTTAAATCTTTGATTTTCAGACGAGTTAATGAAAACTCCTTCAGTGTACATCAGAGGAGTTACCACAAACTCCTTCAGTGTACACCAGAGGATTTCCCTCCATAAGTTCTTATAACCATAGGTTGTCTTCATTTAAACCCCTCCAATAAGCCTTTTCCACCGTGCAAGTTAATACAAACTCCTCTTGTCAAACAGGGGGGGTTCCCTTCTTGTCCTCCGATGAGAACCACCACCCTTCATGCCAAGTTCTCTGGTATACACCGGAGACTTTCCCATGAAGTCCCCCGATGTATACCGGAGGACTTTGCATCAACCTTGCCGGTTTGTTCCCCGAATGTCGAGTCACATCTATTGTTCCCAACGCTTATAAAAGAAAACCGCTCCCCCTTTATTTTTCACCTTTATTCATTCAGGGACCAAAGAAAGGGGTAAAAACATAGGAAATTGTACACCAAAGACACGATAGAATCCCGCCAATTATGATTATGTAAGTGTCCACGAGCGCCAAGTATGCCATCGGTGCTCACTCTTTCATTCTTTATAGGGTTAAGGTTTTTCAAACATTTAAAAGGGAATTAACCTTGCCAAGCAGTCTTGCAACCCTTACCCCCCCCCCCCCTTTTTATTTTTTCTTTCACCTCTTAACACCCTGGACCCTATCGGCTTACCTTTATGCCTCAATCCTTATCATTCCTAGTAATTCATCCTTTGCCACAGTCATTTACGATCCGGGAATACTGGAGGTCACGAACGATACTCATATAACCCTGGCCTTAAGCCGGGTTATACAAGATGAAATCTGCAAACTCAAATCTCCTTAAACCTACTCGAAACTCCTCGAGTAGGGAGGATCCCACCTTTTGCAACCTTAGTTCTCGATCTCAAAACTTGGGCTAAAACCTTGTGCCAAGACTTTGAGAAGATTTGATATGTAAACTGGGGATATTGTTGCAAAGTCTTCCAGTTTTAATCAGCATGCTTCACACCAAAGTCTTTGGCCCTTGTGGAGAATTTAATCTAAACTCCTCCAGTGATTCGATAAAAATTTGGTCAGTTTCCATACTTGAGCGCCCACTTTCCCTTCACACGACTCTCTCTCAGAGAATTTCATATAAACTTTTTTGATCTCATCGAAAGTCTTCCCACCAACTTGTTTGATGGTCACTGGGGCCTTTTGCACTAACTCCTCTAGTATTCACCGGAGGAGTTAAGACTAACTATGTTGGTTCTTCATACGACCTCTTCCTTTCATCGGAAAGCTCAACACCCCGAACAACTTGATATAAAATCCTCTGGTATTACTGGAGGATTTAACACAAGCATCGTAGTTATACATCAACGCTCTTTCCATTAACTTGCCTGGTGTACACCGGCACAGTTGACACTAACTATTTCGACAAACATCGGAGTAATTCATAAGAAATTCTTTGGTTTCAAACCTCTTGGACCTTTTTCTACTCTGGATTTTTTCTAAGGTGTTCACCATGCCTTCCATTATACTTTCCTCATCAAATGATGACCTTCCACCCAGCATCAACACCAATGATTCCTCTAGTATTGCTTATAAGATGCTTAGGAAAATTATTTTTTTGGATGAACATGTATCAATTACGATTATTTCCTTGCACTAATCTCATCTTTACTTTTCTACGTTTAGATATGTCTATGTGAAAGAAAACAACCAACAAAGCTCCAACCATCGAAGCCTCCGGAAGCGACCAACAGATTAAGATGAACTAGATATTGTTGGGGCCATGTACAACAACACTTCCGGATTCTTGGAAAAAGGAGAAGATGTACTCAGATGGGGGGATGTGTATCAAATGTTCAAAAAGAAGATCTTTGCTACAGATGCTGAAGACCAATATGAACTAAAGATTTTCAACATTAGAAATTCTGGGATATTCAAAGTAGCAACCCACGTCGTTGTATTCCCTTGCGGCGACGCCATTGCCTAGATACTGAAACACATAGATGTGGAGAACAGGTTTGTTTGCAACATCAACAGGGAACCTATAACATCATTCCAACCTACAAACCTGGCCAAATGTTATCATCTGAAGACACTATGGAGAAAGGGACCAAGAAGCTAGAAAGAGAAATTCTTAGTGATTTTAAATAGTCAACCAAGGATCTATGCCCCACATGGAATAAGCCAGATAAGTAGTTCAAACACAAACCCACTAGTGGGTATCCCACAACCGCTCTTAGAAATCCTTATCAATACATGGTGGCCATGTTATGCAGGATTTATGGGGAACAACATGCCTCTAAGTTTCCCCTCTCATATATTCCATTAATCTACTATTGTGCAGACAAAGGGTTTCCATTAATTGGGCCATCACTGCAGTTCTAAAATCTCAACCTGAGACCTTCTCGAGTTTTCATATGTCATCATATCTCATAGACATCATGTGTGTCTCCCACCAGTACCCAAATATGGTTTGGGCATGGCAGTCAATAGACACCTCCATCCATATATATTGCAAAGTGTTGTGGGAGCACAAGTACAGGAAATAGTACCAGAAGATCTGCGAACACTTCATTTATTCATTATATGAGTTCATCTTCTGCACACCTGTCCCATGCATGACCAACAAGGAAATGGTTTTCATCAAGAGGATTGGGGATTTGTACCTAATGGAGCACGACACTTATATCAGGATATATGGTGCTATGAAAGCCCCTCGTCTCCTTCTGTGATTTGTACCAGACAAATTGGTACTCCAATAGGTGGCTTATCAAACAATAATCAACGTAGTTGGAGGAATGCTCTATCAAGTCAAGAAGGAAATATGGCCACCACTCTCATTATACATTGGAGCCTACTCCTTCTTGAACACCAATCAAGCCCAAGAGGAAGTAAATATCTTTCTAATATACCATTTCGGAGAAGAAAGGTTCAGGAGGCACAACCGAAAGAAGGTCGTTAAAGAGCATTTCAACAAACTAGGAGTGCCTTAGGAGTACACATCATAAATTTGGGAAGAGGAATAGGTACACCGCAACACTAGAACTTACAATGACGTCCTCTTCAAAAGACAAGGCAGGCCCTTAGGGAGGATTGCAGATGAAGAAAAGGCATGAGAAGAGGCCAGAAAGAAAGCAAAAGAAGAAGTAGAAAGAAAATATGTCACTACTGCATCTACACATTCTGGATTTGCAGAGGAGGAGGAAACATTGGAAGATAGGAAAAAAAGAGATAAGGGGAAGGTTCATAAGAAAAAGAATGACGCCTCAAAAAATAAAAGGAAGATTGAAGCCGACAAAGCTAAAGCTAAAACCGATGCGGCAACTGCAACCACAACTGAAGAAAAAGCAAAGGCAGATTCCCGGAAGGAGGCTAAGTAAAATGTAGCAGCCAAAAAAGCCACAGCAAAAGCAGCAGAAGAGACACAGAGGGCAGCCAAGGAAGCTGCGGACAAGGAAACAGAAGAAGAATAGAGGGAAAAGGACAAGGAAGCCATAAATAGTGAGACAATCCCAATGGACACCAACCTACCAGATCTATTCACAATAGGCACTAGTGGTCAATCCCAGATTGGTGGGTTGGAACTCGGATTCTAAGCCTCGTTTAAAGTAGCATAGATCCCCAACTTGAAGGATTCACCTATGACAAGGCTTTAGGAAAAATCATGCACGAACAAGTAAAGAAGGTGTTCATGACAAGAGGAAACCCAATCTCATTTGTTACACAAACCCATGTAACCAGAGATGTCAGAGAAGATCTCATCGCCATAGCTTCCATTGGCTCCACCTTCATGAATGCCACATAAGACAATGTCCACAACTTGTGCCAACAATTGTGGAAAAAGAAGCAAGAATTAGGGAACTTGAGGAAAAGCTTCAATAGGTGAAGGTAGATGAAGGCAACCTACAAAGCTTCAAAGCTAGCACGGAAAAGTTCAAAACTGAGCTAGAGTAAGCCATAATTGATATGTACGCTCACTTGCACATGTTCTATGACATAGTTTCTATCATCATAGATCAACACAGCAGGGTGCAAACTAAGCCCACACAATCCAACACTATCCAGGAGGGCATGAACAATATTGATGCATGGATTGCAGAAAACCCAAATGTGTTGGTCGAGCTCTATCATCCCTCAGCTAGGGAAAGGAAAATTAACATCTATGCACTATATTGTTTCTAGCAAGCAGTACAAAGGGCGGACAGAGAAACAACTAGCTCAATGGTGATATATTCAAGCATGCACAAGGCAACACAATAATTGATCATGACATGTCAACTTCCCTAACTAGAAGAGCTTGGAAAAAACCTTATAATGGAGGAACTTGTTGACAAGATACAAGACAACACAATTCTTAGACGGGAAGTCACTAAGTCAACCACCACAGTAATGACGGACCTAATAGAACATCACCTCATTCAACCGACAAAGGTCCATACTATGGTTCAGGCATTCATGGCTACATTATTAAAAGATATGCAGATCCGCAATGACAATGTAGTCGTGCATACAAATACCATAGAAGAACTTGCATATTGTAGAATCGTATCTTTGTACGATCAGTTGGAAATCTAGACAATATACCTCCGAGACAAGAGTCCATGAAAAGACGAAAAGAAAATTCAAAATTGTTATTACTTGTATTATATTTTGTCTTTTCTAAACTACTTCCAATTTTTTCTTTACTTTGTACACATGTCACCAAGTATAGGGAAGTTGAACATTTTTGTAACAATTTCTTTAGGGGGAATACAAGAAGTCACGAGGGAGTTAGGAAAAACAGTATAAATATGAGAAGAGACCCACTTTGAAGGGAGATCTTCAAGCTTTGTATACACTCTAGAACTTCTTTTGGAGAAAATACTTGGTTAATGAATATTGAGCTCTCGAGGCCAATTTTATGAAAGGGAAAACAACTTGCATGTGTTGTTGTTTTGTTGTGACCTATTTAAGGCAAAATGTATGTTGTTCACATGGATTGTAAGGATTTGTTTACTTATAGACTAATCTAACACAATCTTTATCTCTTTCACAGTTTTGTTATTCCTCTTTATCTCTTTATGTCCTGTGTATATGAGTTGTGTTGTATGTGAATACTATAGTTTGGAATTTTCTAGTTATATATTTCACATGCACATGTTTCTAACTTTACATCTTCATTACGACTATCTGAGTGAAGTTTCCAATAGGGTTTAGTTTCTACACATCTCGTTTGGTTACAATAATGCGCTCCTAGCTAGGATAGGATAGATTAGAATAGAAGTATATTAGATTTATTTTCATACATAGTCTTCATCTACATCTTTACATTGCATAATCATCCATCCTCCCCCCTCATAATCAGAAATGACAGTCGAGCCAGAAGTCCGATGGGTCTCCTAATCCCAATGGTGCATAGTCTAATTGGGACTTTGTACTGGGTAGTACCCCTTAATGTTGTTGTGCCATTCAATGCCATCAACACTGTAGAAATCCAAACTAAAAAGTCTCTTCCTTTTTCTAGATGTTCTCATTTGTTTTCAACCTAATGGAACCATTGCCCACCAATTCTATATGAAAAAGACTCACGTAGACATATACCTTCATGCCTATTATCACCATCACCCAACCTAAAAATTTGTCATTCTTAAAACTCTGGTAACTCAAGCCATTCAAATCTCTACTCTCCATTTCTTGGAAAAAAAAATCCCACCTTACTAAGGCCCTTGTGGCTAGTGGTTACTCTATCACTCAAATCAACAAATATTTGTTTTCATCCCTCCATACTAATTCCATAAACTCCCTCCCTCTTCCCTGCATCTTGCTCTTATTTCTCTTCCCTGTGTCTAAGGCATCACTAATCATGCTTCTAAGGTTTTAGCTAAAAAGAATATCAAAACTCTTTTTGAACCCTATAAAACCCTTAAACAATTATTTAGAATTGTTGAGGATAAATATAATCCCATGCTCATCCAATGAATTTACCAAATTCCATGCTCTTGTGGCAAATCATAGATTGGCCAAACTGATAGATCTTTCAAAGCTCGACTCAAGGATCATATAGTTGACATGTTCCACATCTGCATCTCTAAGTCAATTATCATTGAATACTTTCACAATTCTAAACACCTCATTTTCTTTGACCAAACCAGAATTCTTGCCTCGGTCCCTTTCACTCCCCTCGTATCATTCAAGAAGAGTTAGAAATTGGAAAACACCCTAATAATTTTAATCGGGAAGATGACTATAAACCGAGTCAATCCTGGGAACCCATTATCCATCATCTTGCTCAATAGGCCTTTTCCATCTTTTTAACTCTTTTTAATACTCCTATTAAATCTATTTTTATTCGACTTCATTTGTTTTTAACCTTTAAACGTGCCCCCACCCCCTCTTTAGTTTGCAAAAATTATAGTTTCATATCATTATTTTGATATGTTTTTTCCTTCATTCCTTTTATTTTTAATTCCTTTTATATCATTTTTATTTCACTCCTTTATCATTAAAAGATCAAATGATTTTAATTCAATTTATATCATATTTTACTTTTCTCGCTCAACAACAAAGGACTATTTCTCCATGGATTTATTATTACTTTAATCACTAACCACCCGTGCTTTTAGATTGTTTTTATTGTTTCATGATTATTTTAAGGTTGTTTTTCTTGTTTCATGATTGTTTTAATCTTATCTTACAATGGTTATCTAATAAATTTAATCTTATATTCCAATGGTTATCCATTAATTTTTCTCCCTTTAAATCTTACCACTAACACTTGTTTCTATCACTATTACATCTTTATTTGTCCCTGATGATGGGTGGAGTGTCAACTCGAAACATTGGACGTTTCATAAACTTACACATAGTTTACTTCCAGAATGTTTAAGCAATAACAATAAAGAGAATCCTGTGGAAAATGAAGGAAATGCAAAACAATCCTAGTGGGGACTACATGAGCCTTTCATTGGAGGATAATATATTTGAGTCGCAGTTTTCCATTAGAGGACTTAGGAGTATAGAGTTTGAAGGTAAAAAATATCATGGTCAAATTAAGTACCTCCAAATTAAATTTGAAGCCTCCATCCTTTATTTCATTGACGCCTAATGGAAGATTTGAAACCTTGAAAAAAATATGCTTGAACATATCAAATAATCACCATGAGCATTGGTCAAGTATGTATGTATGTATGTATGTGTGTGTGTATGTATGTATGTATGCACATACATACATATATGTGTGTGTAATAATAAAAGAAAGTGGGGGGCTAAAGTCAAATGTGATCTAAATGATCTAGGTGTGAATAGAAATGAGTATGTTTTTTTATTGAGAATGGTCTAGTGAGGTGGTCGGTGCTACTACCATTTTATCATTGTCCGTGGCTTTGGTACATCTAGCCTTTGTGAAGTTGATCACAATTTTGTGCAAGAAAACATTGATGAAAATCAGAAGAAAGGTGAAAGTGAAGAAACAAGCTTTCCAATGACAAGGAAGAAGTTGTTTGAAGAGAAGATGAGGAAGAAAATGATTCGTCGGTTGGAGTGCGTTTTAGGAAGAAGGTATATACAAAAACATGCATGAGGTAGAAAGTAAATAGTTATATTGAAATCTATTTGCAATGAAAACAAGAAGTAAAGTCATTTAGTGAGTACTCAACTTGATATGTCAGTTGGAGCAAGTTGAAAGTTGTGATGGAATTGGTAGTGGTCTTGGTAATTATCCAAAAGGGTCAATAACGTATGGGCATTTCCAATTATTAGGTCAATAATATATGGGCATTGACAAGTATTTGTTAGTGGTCCCTTGAAGTGGTATTTAAGTTGTCTAAATAGTTGGTTAAAGGAAATTTCCATTTTTTTGTAATTTATGATGAAAATGGCTTTATTTTATTGAGTTCCTGCTCATTCTCAAAATGTAAAGATGTTAAAGTCAATGGTCAAGTTCAAATTTTGTTGATGTAAGGAATTGAAGCCATTCAAAATCAATGTCAAGGTTAAGACAACATCTATTGACATAAAGAGTCAAAGTCAAGTTGAATTCAAATTCAAGGCAACGAATAATTTCTTGAGTCAAAGTCGAATATCAAGTCAATGTTAAGTGATGTAAATCATGACAATGGTGATAAATTAAGTTTTCCAATATAGTGTCATAATTGTCTTATTGGATGAAGATGTCCCTCCCACAATATATATTTTCCTAATGTGTGTATTTCAATGGAAGAATCAAATGAAGAATTTTGCAAGAGAGAATAAGATGATAGAAGAAAGCACAACAAGGTGGAAGAAGAAGACAATGAATAAAGAACATTGACTCTTTGTGATCCAAAAATGATAGGTATTACTGATAAATTGCAAGCTTATTTTATTGTACTTTATGCATTGGATCGATAAGAATGTGAAATACATAAACCCATTAACTTGTTGCGGAATATCAAATGTGAATTTTACTTGATGCTCATTAATGATTAAAGAGATCAGGCATTAATAACCATGCTGCAAATTAAGAGAAGAGAACAACAAAACAGAAAGAGAAATAGAGACAAGAACTTGTTAACGGAGTTCACCAATCATTGGCTACGTCTTCGGGGCCGCTTCCAAGTGGAGGACCTCTTTATTTCTCTTTAAATGCTCAAAGTTCTCGTACATAGGCTCTTTGTTGTTACATTACATGCTTCAGATCTGTTGTGAAAGACCTCCTTGCTCAGATTCATACATGCATCATCAAACTCCTCTCAACAACATGAGAAAATGCCTCTCAAAATATGAGAAAAGGCCAAAAATTACAAGCTGCTCCTTCAAATCCTTGCATCAAAAAGTCTCCCTCAAGCTTCAAAAAGCTTGGTTTATATAGTTTTCAGGCTCATATGAGGAATCCCAACTTCCCCTGAAGATCTGACCTCTTTTTGGGATCAAATCCCCCTCCAAATGGCCAAAATATCCTCAAAAAGCCAATTTTGGTTATTATATCAGGCAAAATCAATTAAAAATACACAAACAGGGTAAAAAAAAACCCACTTTTAAACCTTAATATATGGTTAAGCCCCCAAATCACAGGTGTGCGCCCTCAATATATGGTCACATGCATCTAAAATTGGCCAAGCGCTAGCCCTTAAAGCACGCTAGCACCTGGATATATAGCGCATTCCATGGGACTTGTGGGCTAAGGATATACCATCGCGCACAAGTATGGGGATAGCCCCCGGTTCATAAGACAGAGGGTGATGGAAACTCGCACTTGGGTGGTTATACATAGGTCCGCACCCTCGATTATATGAAGTGACAAGTGACCACAGGCTGGGGCTTAGCCCCAACCCCCTCCTCCACCCCATACCTTAATACCATGCAATTTAAATAAATATAATGTGGCTTGTATAGACAAGGCACACACAAGGCGCATTGGTGGTTTGGACCATTCCCAAAGCTTAGTGCTTAGCAATGGGTCATGGGTTCGAATCCCATGGACCCCCAAGAACCATTTAACATGCCATCCAGTGATAGAGTGCCATGTGGCAACCCATGTCTGTTCCACGTGGCACTTCTTCATTTGCCATCAAAGTGCCACATGTCAACCTCTGAGGGGATCTGCCCTATGCCCAGTCATAGGTTGCCACTTGTTAACACCTGCTTGGTCCAAGTCTACCACATCAGCATCATTAAATATCTTTTGGTGATGTCATGTTGACATCGGCATTGACTTTTTGCCAGTTGACCTTTGACTTTTTAACTGTTTGAGAATCTAATCAGAGTGCGATAACTCTCGCATACGAAGCCCGTTTAAGAAAGTAAATATATGGCCAGAATCAGTACGATGATCCAGTTGCAATGGAATTGGTTTCATTCAATTCCGAGAACTTTCATTTTTGAGCATTTTCTAAGCCTGGGGAGCCTCCTGTATCACTTGGACATGCACAAAAAAAGAAAAAAGTGAGGGCATATTGAAGACAAAAGAGGCAAGGATATAGAAGAATGTGTTCATATTATGGTAGTTGTGGGAGGTATTAACCTCCATGTGTAACCTTTGACTAGAATAAAATATATCGGAAGCCAAAGAAATCCTAAACGGATGTGAAAAACCCTAGAAAACAAGTCAGTTGAGTTAAATAATTAATATTAAAGTATTAGCTTCTAGAAGGACAAGTTGGTCGAGATAGGTGATAAGAAATACTATAAATAGGAGGATCTTGAGCTTATTTGTACACACTCACTTCACTCACTCTCTAAGTAAAGTATAACACAAGTTTGGAGTTGCAATTGCAAGAAAGGAACGTGCATCTTCTGGGGTGATTATTGGTCTCTCTCTCTAGTGATATCTAGCCTAAGATATGTGCCCTACCTTCTATTATCTCTTGGTGGTATTCTTGGTGACATCTTAGAGTATATTGGTGGATTTCTTGAAGGTGAAAATTTGGGGAAGAAGTGCAATTGCAATTGTTGCCATTGAGTATTGTTCTTGTTATGTGGTTGTGGAGACTCTCTCTTTTGTGTGCTACTCTTGGAGAAGGTGCACTCTCCTTGTCTTGTGTTGTTGCTGCAGTTGGATGGTGTTTTTTGGTTCCATCTCATGCTACTGTTGCAACTAGGTTTTAACTATTGGTTCTAGCATGGCTTTCCAGAATCATTTTCTCTATCAAACGTTAAGGTGCTCAGAGGTGGTTGCATGCCTATGGTTGGGTGACAATAGTGATATTGTCTATGGTTAAAATTATCACATAGAATATTTTAACAGTTTATGGGCCCACACTACCTTCAGAACAGTCTAACCACTGGAAGGAAGACCAACAGTTCTTTTTCCAGCTCATTATAGCACCAGTTGCAATTGCAACTAGGGTTTCTGAGCTTGCGGTGACAACAAACCCTAACCTAAATTCTTGGGCACTTTCAGTGAAGAGTTGGACCCAATTTTGGGGTATTCTAGTGCGCCCTAGCCTAGCACACCATCTGGTGCCCTCAGCCAGTAAAAACATCAAGTTTGAGTTCCTGGTCAAAGTGAAAGTCAAAGGTTGACTCGTCAAAGGTTGATTTTTGGTCACAATTGATTTTGTGGTCGAAGTTGAAATTTCAAGGTTTCTAGCTTGTTCTGATCATTGAACCTTTTTTATTCAGTTTCTAACCTCTTCTTGTCAAGATGGTGTCTAGTTTAAGATTAGAAGACAAGTTGAATGATGCTATAAATTTCAAAGTTATGCACTTGTATATGCTTTTCAAATTATATCATCCAGTAAAGCATGAGTGTGTTTGCAGGGGATGTACAAGAGACCTTGTTTGAGCAATGATCTTGGATTCAATACATTCAGAGGAACAAGCGCACCTTTCCTAGTAGTTGAGGCTCTAGGTTCAAGGTTTGATTGATCAAATTGTTAACTTTCAATTTGCACATATCAAGTTTGATAGTTTCTGCAGTACAAGTAAATACTATAGTTGTGACAACAATCTTTGAAAGGTTCTATTACTGCTAGGTATACTTGGTTGCATGTAAGTATTATTGATATAGATGCTTATTTCACTTGTTTTCAAAATGAACTAACATCTCCTCTAGGAGATATTTCTTGTTTTGCTTCCGGGCAAGTCACCTTGGTTATTCTATGACGACTACCATTCTTGTTACCATAGATATGTTCTTATGAAAATGTTATTGTAAATACTTTTGCTCTTCTTGTTCTTGTTTCGGGAAGGTCACATGCGATAGCTCCGAGAAGGAGCTACAGTGACAGTTGCAAACATAGAGCAGATGAATTCATCAAGTGGTGATGCAGGTGATCTCACCAAGTACCAATTCTAAAGGAAGCATGTAAAGCAAAAGGAGTTTTGGACATCGTTCACTCAGATGTGTGTGAACCAATGTCAACCTCCTCACTCAATGGACAAGAAGATCAAGACACTAAGATCTGATAATGGAGGAGAATACACCTCCAAGGAGCTTGTTTCCTTTTGTAAAATGACCATGATTAGGAGGGAGCTAATTGTCCCACATAATCCTCAACATAATGGTGTGGCAGAAAGAAAGAACCGATCCATTGAATAATGTGTTAAGGCAATGAAAAATTACCAGAATCTATCCATGTTTATATGGGGAGAAGTAGCTATGACAGTCATATATGTTCAGAATAGAAGTCCTCGTCGTATATTGAAGAACACGACTCCAGAAGAAGCTTTCTTCATAAATAAGCCAAGTGTTGAACACTTGAGGATCTTTGGTTGTCCTATCTATATTCATGTTCCCAAAGACAAAAGAAATAAGTTGGAACCTTCAGGAAAGAAGGGCATATTCGTTGGATATAGTGAGTCATCAAAAGCTTACATAATCTATGTTCCAAGTCAACAGAAAGTTGAAATCAGCAGAGATGTGACTTTTGATGAAAAGATTGCCTTCATGAAATCTATAGAAGATTCCATGGATTCCAACGATGAAGAAGAACATGAAGGTCCCAAGGAAGAAAATAAATGTTCTCCATAACATCCCAATGAAAAAACAAAACAACCACTTGAACCTATGGAACTAATTATTGTACCTGAGACTAGAAAATGACCAACATGGCTCGAATCCACCCTACAAGAAATAGAAAGACATAAAGCTCCCAGTGGCACCTTTAGGGAAATAGAGAGGCCCAAAATATTCTCTAGTTATGCGACACTAATGACAAGTATTGTCACTGCAGAACCTTCCACCTTTGAATAAGAAGTCAAGAAGAAAGAAGGGAAGGAAGCTATGATGGAAGAATATCAATCCATCATGAAAAACGATGTATGGGAAATTGTGCCTAGACTTGAAGGAAAGTCTGTAGTCACTTCAAAATGAGTTTATAAGATAAAACATGCAGTAGATGGGAGTATTGATAAATAGAAGGCAACATTCGTGGCTAGAGGGTTCTCCTAGCAAGAGGATGTTGGTTTAACTCCCTCTTATCTACCTTTACCATAATTGACCCAGGTTCAAGTCTACTGGAGTTCCAACAAAACCTCTAAAACTATCAGCCCTCCTGGTAAACCAGAAGGTAATGCAACACACAGATCACACTGTGTAGTCTTGTCCGCGATAGTCTTAATGGGTCACTGCAATACTCAAGTGTTTGCAGTCCATGATTGAATGGGGATCTGAGAAGTGTGTAATGGGAGTTCTATTTATTAAATCAATATATTCTCATTCCCAATTATTCATGTAATATAATTAGCTCATTCATTCATCCTGCTAACATCTACTCATAAACAGTAAAAGAGACACAAGCATTCAATCACATAACACAGGTTTTATCGTGGTTCACCCCCCATGGGCTACATCCACAAAGATTTGGCTCTCAACTCTTCTATTATGGCAGCTCCAAAAATACAGCATCGTGCACTTTACAACTCATCCTCAGTCGGGTTGAGATCTATTGTGAGGTGGAATAGATCACACCAGGCTCCTCAGCCTGTGATCTAACCCTCGATATCTACCCTCGTGGCCCTTCTACATCTCAACAACTTACAAAATTAGGTAGTATCATAGAGTATTACAAACTAGTTATCAGAACAGGACTCCCTCCTTCCGTCGTCTCTTCAGATTACAACTACTACCTTCCTAGACCTCCTAGGTATCTATATATATACGTCTCTGGCTCATCGACCATTATAATTTATTACAAAATCCCTAACCCTAACATTGTTAGGTCTTCCATGCATGCACGCGTGTTGCTCTTCCTTCCAGCTCTCGCTTTCCTCGTGCATGCCTTCCTTCCCAAAATAGCCTTTCTTTTCGATTTGGCATGCTTCCAACAGGCCCCCAACACTGACATGTGGCTTGTCCTGAGCCACCTAACTAACCCCTGTTTGTTTCATCAATCTCCTTTGTGATCGCTTGGAACTTCTCCCTGATCTTTGTTGCTTGTGTTTGGGCATGCGCGGTCTTTTCCTTGAGTACGTCCAATATCTGCACTGCAATATCGTCACTGACCATCCTTGCACATTCTGCCTGGGTTTGTGCCATGTATGTTTGGCTTCGTATTCCTTTGCAATGACCTCTGTTGCTCGCTCCTAGAGCGGTTCCATTTGAGTCTGGCACTCCTTTTTCTGCATCTGTGCAGTTATGAGTTCTGCCTGCCGTTTCTTCATGTCTTGCGCCCCTTTGACGCGCTATGTGATTGGCATTGTCTTTTGCCTCTGCTTGAGGTTTTGGATAGTTGCGCTTATCCTTTCCCCTTCCTGGTCCCATTGTTCAACCTGTTGATCCTCTTCCAGCTTCATCCAGAGTTGTGTTGCTTTATCGAACAAGTCGTTCGCCGCGTGGACTTGTTGTTCTATCTCTTATATCTTCGTTTTTGCCACATGTTTCGTTTGCTCCCTCACCTCCGATGGAGTGGCAGGTGTGATTTGATCCCGAATATTCTCGATATCCTATTGGTATTGATCGATTGTCTACACAATCTAATCAATCTTCTCTGTCACCATGAGTTCAACCGTCTGCGCGCTCTTTGGGATCTTCTCGTAGGCTATGACCGCTTTCTACTCTGGTCCCTTCACATGTTCCTTCTCATCCTTGGTCTTGAGCTTGGCCTGCTCAAGTACCGATAACAACCTATCTCGATCATCCTTTGTCTGCTGCAATTTCGTTGTCTTCATGTGTGCGCGAGACTGTACCTCCTGTGTAACGCTAACTTGTAGTTTATATAGTGCCTTGGTTGGTATCTGCGACAATACCAATTGCAGTTGAGCCAAGTCTTTTAAGGGTGTTTTCCCCACGATTTTATCCATGAGCAACATGCTAGGTGTGACATGAAACATTGAACTTGGTTGTGCTATCGTCTAGATTGTATCGTGCTCTCTTGCTTCAGGTTCTCCTCCTATCTATGATGCTGATGGGCCCGTTTCTACGCTATTCTCAATTGCCTGTGCTTCCTTGATATGCCTGAGGAGTTGTCGCGTGTATTCCATCTCTTCTTCAATTCTGTCCCTTTGGCGCACAACATTCTCAAAATCCTCGAATGTGCGATCCTGGACCACTTGGGCCACCATTTCTACATCATCCTCTATGATCGTGTATTCTGGAGGCATTCTATGTGCCTTTTTTTTCTTGCACGCACCCCCCCTTTGGGTGGCTGGCCGCTTAGTCTGGACCAACTCTTGTGGACTAGCACTTGATGTAGTTTCTTGTGTTGCCTTGGCCTATTTCTGTTGTACCTATGGTGCCTATGTGTTGTTCTTCTTCCTCGTCTGGCCTCCTGTGTTGAATGCCCCCCCTTTCTTCTGTTGTGGCTTGTTCTAACCTATCCTTGGTTTCTTGGGCACTGTTACTTCCTCAGGTTGTGTATGTTCCTGCCCTACCTCCTTAGCATGTGTGTGTTCTTGTCTGACCTCCTCCTCTTCTATCTTTGCGGGTATTTCTTGAGTGAGGACTGGAATCCTCCATTTGTCTTCCCAATCCTTAATGGCCATTTGTATGTCCCCCTCCGTGATGCAGTAATGTAGTTGTAGCCATTGCTTTTCAGGGTCCTTTCGTGCCTGAATCCACATCGCATGTCTAGTGGCTTTGAAGTTGGCTATGCCCCGATAGTGTGCAACAGCTTCCAGTGTTATCCTCCAAGTGGTGGCGATGGTGTCATGTAGGTCATGGAGATATCCTTTGAATATAGTTGCATTCGCTTTCCTGTTCTTGGCGTCCGAAGTGGCTCCAGGCGATAAGTATCATGCTCCATGGCACGGTTTGGATCTCGTGGAAAAAAATGAGTAGTTCAGCTCCTTCCATCCCATAATGGCTATCAAGATGAGTAGCCATGAATAATGAAACTATGTCCCCAAATCCCGTGCATACTTGCAATCATCTAAGAACATATTCAACAAATAAGGGGCCCAACTGAGTGTGGTTCCCTCGATGCACTGTGCTACAGCTATGACAACCCCGGCCGAGAATTCCTCCTTGCGGCATTTTCTGAGCAACTTGCATGCCATAATTTTTGTGGCCATTCTTATCGCGATGTCACTAATATGCTTGATAATGATTCTGCGTGACCCCCTTTCGGTGTCGTATTTATTTTTCATCTCTTCAGCCAGTGCTTTCTTCTTTGTTTTGTCCTCGAGGAACTATGTGGGATCCATGCCCCATGATGGCAGCCCTGTGATGTGTGCGATGAGCTCTACGTCTATTGAGATGAGTTGTCCTAGCCACAGATCTTTGCCATCTGTGATCGCCATCAACTGCTTGACGCAGTTTTTTGCATATTGGCCTCTCCTAAAGAGTGGTAGGTCCAACAGACCTAAAATCCTAGTTATGGCCAGTCCTGCTGCCCACTGGACTGGTTGATGAATTGGTTCCCTAAAGGGTCCTATGCCCATAGTCTATAGGTAGACTCGCTTAGCGAACTCTGGGAACTTGTCTGTGTCTGTTACATCGTGGTTTGAGTACCTCAATTTCTCTATATAACCTAAAAAAATTGTTGATACACGTACCTCTTCCGGTATGCGTGGAAAAATAATTGTTGTGGCGGGTTTTCTGCGCGGTGACCTAGGTATCATTTGCTTGTCCTTTCACGGTGGTGGCTGACTCGAGGTTCCAACCTCCATTGTTCATTCTTCGACATATTGCTCTGGTCGGCCAATGACATCTTCCACTTCTCCCTCCCATGCTTGTTTCGACACGGTTGTTTGTGATTCTTCTGGCGCGGTCGTTTCTTCCTGTTTTGGAGCTGTCCCATTGACTCTCGGGGCTTCTATAGATTTTTCTAGTTTCCCTAGGTTGCCTGCATCTTCATTTTGTCGGCCCCACCCCTCTTCCATCATATCTATGTCCATGCCCGCAGGTGTTGTCTGTTGGGTTTCTTCCTCAATGTGTGTGGGGCTTCCTAGTGATGTATCCGATGATGGGATTTTGTCCACATTGACAACTTTTGGCGGCTGAGATGGTTGTTGTTTACTTCCCTGTCGTTGCGATTGTGCTTTGGTCCTACCTCGGGGTTGTTTGGTAGTCTAGCTTGGTTCTCCTTGTTGAGGTGGTGGCATGGTGGTAAAAACTTGTCGTTTTTCGAGCTCAGTAGCCTCTGCAACCTCTGCAAACTTCACTCTCCGCTTCATATGCTTTCTCACTCTATGCCTTTTCCAATTTCGCAATAACCTTTCCGCTCCTGCGTCCCTTCTTTATATTGGCGTCATGTGAAGCTTGTCGAGGACGTTTCCGCGATTATTCTTTAATTGAACTGTCGGTTCCTTCATACTTGCCATTGATTTCCCTTGTCGTTTCCAGTTGGTGTGATTAATGCGGCGTCGCGTTAGTCATTTTCGGCATTCAATTCGACTAACCTTCGTCACTTGGCACTTCTTTTGTCGTATTTGCCTTTCCCGCTTGTTTTCGTTTTGAATTGACCGTTGGCCTTGTCTCCCTCAGGCTCGTAATGCCAAGTGTGCATGCTCATTTGACTTCCGGCGCATGGTCCTTCTAGTTTTGGCGCGTTATGCCTTTGTTGTTCCCTTGTGATATCATGTACTATATATTTTTTGCTATGCCTTTGTTGTTCATTTTTTTAAATTTTTTTTATCTACTGCGTGGTGTCTTTCAAGTTGCGGATGGTCGACTGTCCTTGTACAACTTCAATCAGCTCCCATTAATCATCCCTCTGATTTATGCGCCTCCTAAGTCCTTCAACTGTACAACTCCCCCATCTGTGATAGTTTTTACTTCATATGGTCCTAACCAATGCATTCTGAGTTTTCCTGGATGTTGAATGGATTTGTTGTCATACATCAACACTAAGTCTCCTGCCTTGAAAGTTTTCCTCTTTATATGTTTGTCATGCCAAGATTTGTCTCTTGCTTTCTGAACTTCTTGGTGGAACCCTGCTAGGATCATATCTTCCTCCATGATCGTCAGTTGATTCAACCTATCCTACACTGCGCCTCATCCTGTCATGTTCGTAATTGCTGCTATGCGTAGACTGGGTACCAAAAATTCTAATGGCACCATTGCTTCTTGTCCATATACCATTCTGAATGGCGTGTGTTCTGTCAACTTTTTGCATATGGTCATGTAAGCCTACAATACTGCTGGTATTTTTAGGTCCCAATCATCCTTGTTGACATTACAAATCTTCGTTAATGCATTTTCAAGGATTTTATTAAAGGCTTCTATTGTTCCATTCGCGTGTGGATGATATGGTGTACTCTTTTGACGATGGAATTCAAACTCCTCAGTCATCGCCTTAATATTGATGTTAATAAAGTGAGTGCCTTGGTCACTCATCAAAATCCTTGGGCAATCAAATCTAGTAATCACTTTCTCAAATAGAAAGTGTGTTGTTGTTTTTGCGCTGCAATCTTTGACTGGTGTTGCTTTTGCCCATCTTGTAAGGTATTATGTCGCAGTGATAATGTACCTTGATCCTGTCCTCTTTGTTGGTGGGTTAATTGGTCCCACAAAATCTATTGCCCATTTTTTGAATACTTGCAACGTTACCTGTGGTCGCAGGGGCATATCGTCCCTTCTATTTGGTTTACCAACTCTTTGACATACATCGCATCTCTAGCAGTACTCTTTTGAGTCTTTGTGAATGGTCAGCCAGCATAGTCCTACGCGCAATACCTTTTGTGCGGTAGCTTTGCCTGCGTAGTTTCCTCTTGCTAATCCTTCATGGGATTCTACTAAAATCCTTTGTCTTTCGTGTTCTAGCACATATCTTCTCAATATGTTATTTGCACCCATTTTGTATAAGTTTCCTGCAATCAGCTGATAGTCTACAGCCCAGACTACCAAGTTTTTCTTCTACGCGGTGTTGTATTCCTGTGGCGCAATACATGTACTCAAGTACTGGATGATGTATGTGAAGTATTCATCGGTGATCTAGACTTAAAATAACTGTGCGTCCGGAAAGTTGTCCTCTAAATTTGTAGGTTCCTCTCCGTCCATGACCCTTGATAGGTGGTCAGGTCCTGCGTTCAACTTCCCCGACTTTACTATTACTTCAAAATCAAATTCTTGAAACAATAGTAACCATCAACAGATTCTCCCCCCCAACACTAGCTTGTTGACTAGGTACTTAAGAGTTGAATGATCTGTGAACATCTTAAAATGTTTTCCCAGTAAGTAATGTCTGAACTTATACATCACGTAGACCATAGCTAGGCCTTCCCTCTCTGTAGTGTTGTAGTTCTGCTCTGATTCTAACAGTTTTATGCTTGCAAATGCTATCAGAGGATCCAATTCTCTTGGTCATGTCTGCGCTAGAATAGCTCCAAGTGTTATGGTTGATGCATCTACATGTACGTGGAATGTCTTCTCCTAGTCCGGGAATACTAGTATTGGTGTTGTTACCATCTTTTCTTTCAGCGTATCCATAGGAACTAGAAATTTTGTATCTTTCCTTAATAGTTTCTCCATTGGCGCGGTGATCTTCGCGTACCCTTTGATCAATTTTATGTAGTATCATGTGTGTCCCAATGCGCTCTTAGTTGACGAACTTTTTTGGTGGTGGCAGGTTAACGATAACTGCAATTTTTGTAGGATCTACTAGTAAACCTTGCTTGCATACTATATGGCCCAATAGTATCCCAAACGGTGTTCCGAAGATGCACTTCTTAATGTTTAATGATATCTGGCATTGCCTGCATCTTTCTAACATCAGCCGCAATACCTCTACATGGTATTTCAACAGACTATAGACTGTCCAATCGTCCAAGTATACCTCTAGAAACTGGTGGATAAATTCCTTAAACGAAACTATGACTACTCTGGAAAATATTGTTGGTGCATTCTTCAGTCCAAACAACATGCCTATGTATTGGTAGGATCCTCATTCTGTAGCAAAAGTGGTGTTGTATCTGTCTTCCGGCACTATCTTGATCTGATGGTATCCTGAAAATCCGTCGGTGAATGAATAAACTTCTTGTCCTCCTACATTCTCCAACACTTCATCTGTGAAGGGTGTAGGGAATAGGTCATGTACGCATGCATCGTTCAACTTCCTCAAGTCGACGCATATTCTTATCCTGCCTTGTTTCTTCTCCTGAACTACCATCGGGCTTATGCATTCTGATTCTTCCACAGGTTCTATGATTCCAGCTTTGAGCATCCTATCGATCTCAGCTTTGACTTTTTGCTTATATATCGGATTTAGTCTGTATGGTCATTGTCTGATTGGTCTTGCCTCGGCTCTGAGTGGTATCTTCATTTCACCTAGCTCTCCTGCTATGCCCTTCATTTCTATAAAAATTGTGAGGAACAGGTCATTGTACTCGCGCAGTAACTCTGTTATGCTTTCCACTGTTTGTTCATCCTAGTAGTCTCCAATGCTGGCCATTTTAGGATTCTCAACTGTCCCAATGTTGACTTTCTTCACCTTGATCACCGCAGCAATTACTTTTGATTCTAGAGATGGACCTTCCACTCCTCTTTCGCCTTCCACTTCCTTGATCTGAATATTTCGCGGGTCGTCTTCCTCTGGTACTTCTTCCTGCACATGGTAGCATGACAACAACTCTTTTACAGTCTGTTTGTTCTAATGTTGTTCCTCTGTTATGAGTTCAACTTCTGGCTCCTTAATGAATATCACCTCTCTTATTTGTTTAAGTGTTGCATCTATGTTGGGTTTCTCATTCTCGAATGAGAAAGTGACTATAAAGTTTTGTTGCAATACTGGTCAGCTCCTAGTTCCTCTGCATAGTTCTTGGTCTGTATACCAGTTTGTTGGAATGCCCTCTAAGGTATGTACAAAATGATGAGACCATTCCTCTAGGAGTGTCATTTTCCACAACGCTATGCACTTCTCCAAGTGTTTTGTTGGTGCCCCCTGGTCATCATATTTCTGATGTTGGTTGCCTTTTTGTTCTGAGTCAAACCTTATGCGCAGTAATCGTTTACATTGGTACCAATCCTTGATTGTTTCTTTGTGTGTGCCCCACCATCTTGCAGGTGTGGCCTTGAGTGCTATATATAGTGCTAAGAGTCTCTAATTTTCTAACACTTCGTCTTCATAAAGTGTCAAGAATGCTTCTAGATCAATTACCCCGTGGAAACTGGGTGGTTCCCTTATCTCCGTACCTACCCATCTTACTGCGTGGTCTATTCTTGCGCATCTTCTTGTGGAAACTTCGTGTAGTGTCTATTGTCAGTTCTTTAAACATGTATTTGAGTCTGATGCACATGAAGTAATGCTCCGCCAAATGAGTATCCCATCTGTAGTTGGGTTTATGTAATCGTCATCTTGCACAGTTGTCCTGTACAACTGGCTGATTTCCTCCAAGTCCAAGCAAGTAGGGTCTACAAACTTCTCCCCTTCTGATGGGTCTAATGGCGCAATGAACCTGTATTCTCTTGACTCAAATGTCATTTTTCGTGTCTTTAAATTGATTATGGCATGATTATCAAACACCCAATCCAAGCCAAGCAATGATGGATATGGTGTTGTTCCGTCCACTATCTTTATTACTTCGAAGTATGCTTTAGTGCGCACTCCATCAAGGTCTACTGTCACTCCTTTCAGTCTCCCAATTGGTAGAACTCTGTGTTGGTTTGCTAGTTTCAGCTGAATGGGTGAATATCCTAATGTGGGCTCTCCCATACATTGCCATGTCTTCTTAGGTAATACATTGACTTCCGATCCTAGATCCAATATGATATCTCCCATGTTGAAATCTTTGATGTTGGCATTTAGCCTGGACTCCCTACTTCTTCTTCTCCTTGTATGTAGTTGATTGACTGTTTTTTGTTCTAGTTTTCCTTCTGTCTCTATGCTACATCTTTCTAACATATTTTGCAACATTTTGACAGAGGATGGATCATTCAATATTTTTACACATGATTGCAAAAAGCCTTTCATTGTACTTACTTGTCCCAGGGGTTTCATTTCTTTGGTATGATCCAACGATGGAGGCAACTCGTACTCTAGTACTTCCTTGTTATGCTACGCAGTTGAAGTCGACACGGTGTCTTGCTTCATAAATTCTTATATGGCTTGCTTAAATGTTTCCTTCTCGTTTTGCGCGTTGAACTGCTTCCTTGGTTCAGAATTCTTCTTCACCCACTGATGTTGTACTGACTCTTGTCAGACTGCGTCGTTTCCTGTTTTAGCTCCTCCGTGCATAACTATGTTGATTTTTCTTCCGTCATCCCTCGCTTCCGCTAAAATCCATTGAACATTCTGGTTGTTTTGATTCCTCTTTTCCTTGATCTTCCCTAATAACGTAGGACATTCTTCTGTGTCGTGATCTGATGCGCGACAATACATACAAGTCATTGGTGGTAGTGGACATTCTCTTGTATAGTGTCATGGTTGTTGACGGTTGTGACATACCACGAGTCCTCTACCTCTTCCAAATCCTCCTCTTGCTCGTCCTCCGCCTCTGTAGCTAGCTCGATCTCCTCACGGTGCGTAATACTGAGGTGCCTGATTGTACTACGCGGTATTATATTGAGGTTGCGTTGTGTTTTACTATGGCTATGCAGTATTATATGGTTGCTACACGGTAGTATACTGTAGCTACGCAGTGTTGTATGGGGCTTGTACTTGGTTAAATTAAGGTGCGGCTTGCTCGTTCATCATTTCTGCCTGCACCCTATATGCACATGATGTCCTCTCTCTCATCAAGTCCATAGTTCTACAATATTTGTCATCGTGGCCCACTGACTTGCAAAAGTTGCAATATGAACTCTTTGGGACTGTCTGGTATTTCTGCATCATTGGGCAGTGATATGGATCGTGACCATGTTTCTTACAGATTTCGCACCATAGTCCAGATTTGGCATTCTTGTTGCTATGTACTGCGCGAATGTTGAACATTCGTTCTTATGGTGCCCTTTCGTCCTGCATGTGGTACACCAAACGACTTCTTGTTTGTCCTTACTTTTGTTTTGGTTTAGATGGAATGTTAAGTTCTTCAAATCCTCCATCAACTCTTCGATGGTTGGATCTGTCTTCCAATTACAAGGCTACCTGCAGAGCCTCTGCCCGTGTCTGAAACTTATGTTGTCACAGTGGATATTTTAAGTGTGGTAATAGTGAATTGACGAACAGGTGCTTGTGTTGCATATCTGTCATGAGATATTTCAACTTTCCTTTCAGTCACTTGAATCTCTGGTCAATCTCCCATACGGATTCTCATGGTTTATGTCTAATTTCTATCATCTCGTTCATGTACTAGTCCTCTGAACTTGGCTTCTGAAACTCATTTATCAACAAATTCTTGATGTCTCCAATTGTTCTGGTTGTCACCGGTGGATTGTTTGTGGCTAAACTCATATACCAATCCAGAGCGTGATCCCTTAGTGTAATCGTTAGTTGTGCAAGTTTAATGTCCTCATCTGTGATATGTTTTTCTTCCCAAAAATTCTCAGAGATAAACAAGCGCTTTTTCAGGTCCTTCGACGCTTCTCCGTTGAATTCTCGTAACATGATGGTGGGATCGTGTCCTGTCATCCTGAATGTTGAACTACTACCTCCGCGCAGTGTAGATACTTGACTAATGCTTCATGAACTGGCTCCCCTAGTTGTTGTTCCCTGTGTAGATGTACTTCGTGTTGCCTTTCTTATCCCTAAATTCGGTTGTCTAAACGGTGTTGTGCTTTTTGGTGTGTTAGTTGCACATGGGTTGATGGGTTCCACACTAACATTAATATGGATAGGATTGTTGCCTTTTATTCCCGCTCTTGGACCTCTCGTCTTCCTCTCATATGTTGCACCTAGGATTTCCTCAATCTTCTCCACATCTCAAAGATCCTCTACCTCCTCTTCATCACTTGCCAAGCCTTCCCTCGCAACTACGATTATCTTCTTTGTGTTCACCTTGTATTGGTAGGGTACTCCATTGCACATCTTTCCAGCTATTGCCATGATTCGTTTGATCTGGTCATTGTCCATCATGATTGGGTCCAAGGCTTCTTCCTTCTTGCCTTTATCCACTTCTCCTTCCATTTCTCCTCTGTCTCTCAGTGCTTCCCCCGATCCCCCATGCACGCATGGAAGTTTAGTTGTCTGACTCCATTGTCATTACACCTTTTTTATAGAGCAATATCTTAATAGAAGTATACAACGATCTAATATACCTTCCTCAAGGACCTTGTAGAAACTCTTGCTCTGTTGCGTTGTACGACTTCACGGTATCTATTGCAAATTTTGTTATAAAGCTTGCTACAATACTGTCGAGCCAAAAATCTACTACATAGGTGAATTTGTTATTCACCTGCTTTAACTGCTCAATCTGAATTGAGGTCCACTATAATTATCAGATCCGATTTGTTGCGTGGTTATCCTTCAACCTCAATATCCACTCCTACAATAAGTGTGGAAAATCATTGAAAAATACTTCATGCGCATCAGTAAACACATACTTCTCAAGGTATTTGCACGGTGTTACTCTAGGGTTTTTG
The DNA here is from genome assembly GCA_009831015.1 of Picea engelmannii. NCBI lineage: Eukaryota > Viridiplantae > Streptophyta > Pinopsida > Pinales > Pinaceae > Picea > Picea engelmannii. The sequence continues at coordinate 1,645,780 of ML777833.1, forward strand.
TTATCTTTTTGCGCAAACTCTAGCTCCTTTGTCTTCAGCCAGCTTTCGATCTCTGATTTTGTGGGATTCCATGGTCTCAACATCCCCTTCTAGCGGCGCATTCTTCTCACCTTTTTGTCATCTGATTCGATATTCCCTTCGACCCGCCTTCCGCAGATATTACCCTCTTTTAACAGATCCCTTCTACTCAATCCTATATTGTTCCAACCGACAATGGAACCATTTGTTGGTTTAACTTCCTCTTATCTACCTTTACCATAATAGGCCCAGGTTCAAGTCTATTGGAGTTCCAACAAAGCCTCTAAAACTATCGGCCCTCCTGGTAAACCAGAAGGCAATACAACGCACAGAGTACACTGCGCAGTCTCACCCAAGATAGTATTAATGGGTGACTGCATTACTCAAGTGTTTGCAGTCCAGGGTTGAATGGGGATTTGAGAAGTGTGTGCTGGGAGTTCTATTTATTAAAGCAATATATTGTCATTCCCAATTATGCATGTAATGTAATTAGCTCATTCATTCATCCTGCTAACATCTACTCATAAATAGTAAAAGAGACACAAACATTCAATCACATAACATAGGTTTCACTGTGGTTCACCCCCCCGGGCTACATCCACAAAGATTTGGCTCTCAACTCTTCTATTATGACAATTCCAAAACTACCGCGCCACGCGCTTTACAACTCATCCTCAGTTGGGTCGAGATCTATTGTGAGGTGGACTAGATAACACTAGGCTCCTCATCCTATGATCTAACCCTCAAGATCTACCCTCCTGACCCTTCTACATCTCAACAGCTTACAAAATTAGGTCGTATCACAGAGTATTACAAACTAGTTATCGAAACAAGACTCCCTCCTTTCGTTGTCTCTTCAGATTACAACTATTGCCTTCCTAGACCTCCTAGGTATCTATATAAATATACGTCTCTGGCTCATCAACCATTACAATGGATTACAAAAACCCTAACCCTAACGTCGTTATCATGCGCGCGTGTTTCTCTTCCTTCCAGCTATTGCATTCCTCGTGCATGCCTTCCTTCCCAAAATAGTCTTTCTTTCCGATTTGGCCTGCTTCCAACAGAGGGAGAAAACTATGATCAGACATTTGCTCCAGTTGCCAGATACACCCCTATTAGAGCCATCATGTCTCTTACAACATCCATGGGTTGGAGTTTACATTAGATGGATGTAAAGACCACTTTTCTCAATGGAGTAATTGAGGAAGAATTATACATAGATCAACCTCAAGGTTTGAGGTACACCCGAGAGAAACCCATGTATGCAGATTAAAGAAGGCTTTGTATGGACTCAAGAAGCTCCAAGAGCTTGATATGCACAAATTGACAATTACTTGACAAGACTTGGATTTTCCAAGAGATATGTTGATCCAAACCTTTATTACAAGGTTGTCAATGATGCACATGTCATCCTGTTACTATATGTTGATGATTTGTTTCTGACAGGTGCAAAGCCTCTCATTATTCAATGTAAAAGGGAGCTAGCCTTTGAATTCGATATGAAGGATCTTGGTCTCGTGCATTATTATATGAGACTAGAAGTATGGTAGAAACATGGTGAAATATTCTTGGGGCAGGGGAAGTATGTTGTAAAGATCCTTCAGAAGTTTGGGATGATGGATTGTAAATCCATGGCAACTCCCATGGTGACGGATTTGAAGAAGGTGACGGACTCTGATTACGATCCAATAAACTTGTCCCTATACTGGCAGTTGATTGGATCATTGATGTATTTGGTGAATACCCGACCGAACATTTGCTTTGTTGTGAACACGTTGAGCCAGTTCCAGGTGGAACCTAGACATGAGCATTGGATAGATGCAAAGCACATTTTGAGATATCTCTGTGGGTCGCTAAATTATGGTTTGAGATATGCCTCAAACAATGACATACAACTGCATGGATTTACTAATTTAGATTGGGTAGGGAGTACAGATGATAGAAAGAGTACTTCTGGTATATGTTTTAGTTTGGGCTCTGCTGTGATTTCTGGACTATTTGATCAGGTGTTGGATTTGATTGTGATATATTGTGATAATCAGAGCTATGTGAAGCTTTCAGAGAACCCCATGTTCCATGACAGGTAGAAGCACATTGAGATCAAGTACTACTTTATCCGTGATAAAGTCTAGAAGGGAGAAGTGATTCTCCAGTACATCTCCACCGATGAGCATGCAATTGATATTTTGACAAAACCTTTGTCCAAGATAAAGTTTGCATACTTGAGGGACAAGTTGGAACTTGTGGGGATACCCTCCCTTGGTTGAAAAGGAGAAGATGACTTCCTCAGTTGGGAGGGAGTGTTGATATATGGCATCATGGATAGTCAGTGTGCTGGTGGACAAACATTCTCCAGGTGGAGAATGGTCCAGACATAATAGATTGTTGATGTACCATGGACAATTATTCTCCTGGGGCATTTCCCAGACAGGTAGAATGGTCCATAACAACTATTCTCCTAGGGATTTTCCCAGACAGGTAGAATAGTCTGTCTCCCTGAGTTCATAGTAGTGACCAGAATGGGGAGAATGGTACATGAAAAACATTTTCCCTAAGTTCATAGTAGTGGCCAAAGGGGGGTAAATGGTTTCGGGCAATCGTTCTTCTTGAGTTCACAATAGTGACCAGAGTGGGAAGAATGGTCCTTGTATCCCATGGCATGGCTTTCAGCATATGTTGGGACATTCATTCTTCCTATGTCACAAGCAGTGACCAAGATAAGAAGAATGGTCCCTATATCACTTTGTTGAGTGAGTGACTTATGTGGAACACTTTGTTGAGTGTGTTAAGTATAGCACATGACTTATTCAACATCATGCATGATTACTCAGATGGAGTATGGCCTCAAGAGATGATGCATACGATAATATATTTTGATGCCAGGATGTTACCAGATGATACTGATAGTGATGATGATGCTCGTGACTTGATTTGCTTGATCATGAGATAGCCTGTGTGGCTACGATGATGCTACATGTAGAATGGTCTACAATACTATGTGAGCCTTGCCCATACCATGTGAAATGGATGCATGTGTTTAATACCATTACAGTTAATGCCTCCCTAGCTAGGAGGGAGTGTTGATATTATGGTAGTTGTGGGAGGTATTAACCTCCATGTGTAACTTTTGACTAAAATAGAATATTCCGAAACCCATAGAAATCCTAAACAGATGTGTAAAAACCATAGAAGACAAGTCGGCTCAGTAAAATAATTAATATTAAAGTATTAGCTTCTAGAAGGACAAGTCGGCCGAGATAGGTGACAAGAACCGCTATAAATAGGAGGAGCTTGAGCTCATTTGTACACACTCTCTTCACTCACTCTCTCAGTAAAGTATAGTGCAAGTTTGGAGCTGCAGTTGCAAGAAAGGAAGGTGCATCTTCTGGGGTGATTCTTGGTCTCTCTCTCTAGCACTATCTAGCCTAAGATATGCGCCCTACCTTCTAGTGTCTCTTGGTGGTATTCTTGGTGACATCTTGGAGTAGATTGGTGGATTTCTTAAAGGTGCACATTTTTCGGAAGAAGTGCAATTGCTGCAATTGAGTATTGTTCTTGTTCTGTGGTTGTGGAGACCCTCTCTCTTGTGCGTTACCCTTGGAGGAGGTGCGCTCTCCTTGTCTTGTGTTGTTGCTGCAGTTGGATGGTGTTTTCTAGTTCCATCTCGTGCTACTGTTGCAACTAGGGTTTATATGTTGGTTCTAGCGTGGCTTTCCGGAATAATTCTATCTAGCAAAGGTTAAGGTGCTTGGGGGTGGCTGCATGCCTATGGTTGGGTGATAATAGTGATATTGTCTTTGTTTAAAATGAGCACATCGAATATTTTAACAAAATGAAGCAACAAAAGAGAATGGTACAAAAAAAGGGAAATGAATCCATAAAGAAAAAGTGAAAGAAGCATAATGAACGTGGAGTAAAGGAGAATAAGTAGTAGAAACAAGGTTGTCAATTGGGTTTAGCTCGGGTGGTTGGGAGGAATAATTGTTATCCTCCCCACCCGTGTTCAATTCCTGCAACTGACATGTTGAGCTCATAACGAGTATATTGTTGTAATGGCTTAGAGCCTTATTGTTGATCGGCCTTGTGCCCTGAAGATTATAGGGTTTACTCTGAGTACCATCCTCGAAATGAGGGGGAGTACTCAGGGGTTTTCCCTAGGCTTTGTAACTTGGAAAAAAAAGTAGTAGTAGAAACAAGGTTAAAGTAAGTAGTGAAAATAATATTGCATGTCAATAATTGAGATGAAGAAATGATTGAAGTGAATCCGTAGAAAATGAAATCCCTAAGAAGTTTAACAATCCTCCTTGATAATATTTTTCTGACGATGGAAAAGAAGATGGTCATGGTCCTATGGTTTTAAAAGGGCTAAATTAGCCACAAATGAAAATGTATTTGGAATTGCATGTACTAGAGACAAATGACGTAAGTCATGATAAGGCAAGTATTACCCCATAACTTGATTGATGGTTCACGGTAAACCAAAACCAACTTGTCATATCAAATGAAGGTTCATGGTTAGTCATAAACCACTTGGTGTAATGAATGGTTCATGGCAAAGTGAAATCACTTGATAAATATAGTGGTTGAGGGTAATCCACAAAAGCCTAGGATGTGGTTATGGATAAGCCAAATAAAATCCAAGATGATAATTGATGATAATGCAAGTGGAGTAAAAGGTACAAGTATGAAGGTTTGTGATTTAAGAATTATTGTCGAACCATGTATGAGAAATTTTTTCCCAGAGAACCAGTGGATATAGCGGTCAACGACCTATTGGAAGCCACAATGATTTTGATATTTAACACGATCGAAAGAGATTATGCTTTTCCGTAGTTGCCATCACCTCAAATTTGTAAACATTTTTTCTGAGTTTCGAAATGATTGTTGGATTAAAGCTTACCTTATTCAATTCTTTATCGCTTGCATTTTCGTTAGTTTTATTTTTAATTCATGACTGTAAGCATGAATTAAACATAAAACTTGGCTTGGTTTAATAATTTTGTGCCTTAGAAATATCTTTTAAAAAGCCATCCATGTGTAATTGAAATTCAAATATTATGAATTGGTTGATTAATCCATTATCGATTTTTTGTTTTAATATGGTCCTTATGAATTGAATGGTTAGATAGTTCATTCTCGAATTATTTTGATACATCAGCAGCCTTGGTTAATTTTTGATATTCTTCTCATGATTTCAATGGTCGTATCAACATTCATAACAATGAGTACATACCTGTTGTACTTGCATTTTTTCCTTACCTTGTTGGCTCAAAACATTAATGAAGCTATTCATTATCTGCATAGGATTTTGTACTCTGTAGTTTTGACACTCATCGCGAGAGATGGTAAGGAATACAATGAATCCTCTGGTTTTCGTTCTCACTATCCGAGTTATGATAACCCACAGGCTCTATTATTTTCATGTCTCCACTCTCTGTTCATACTTGTTTCTGTTGCTCGCACGATTGGAACCTAAAACTATTATGAATCATCTATGTTGCATCCTTGTTACAATGGTCATGGCGCCCGTCGTTCGCATAGAGTCGAACGGATGTCAAGCCTTATTATCCCATGATGATGCTATCGATGACCTAAAGGGGCATGGTTGGGATGTATTCCTTAAAAAATTCGAGGGTTATAATCTTCAGGTAGCTTAAGCTTTCGCACGAACCTTTGATAGGTTTAGAGCTAAGATTGGAGACATACAGTTAAAATTGAGAGAAGATTTCATCATCAAAGCAACATGGCTCCCATCAAAGGGCGAGAGATGGTTTAAGAACATCGGGATAGAAGAAGTCCCGTGGAATTTGTTTATGACCTCCCGAAAAACCAATTGTTCTTTAAAAGGTATTCTTATTGCTCTGTTAAAACCTAGATGACACAGTTTATTGTTAATCCTGAAACAATTTGTTACGTGCGAATGTCGATACAGACTGGTCTTTCTCTACCATATCTGTTTGCTCATGAATTTCATAGGTTTCGATTTAAATATGCCCTTTTACTTATTGACGAGCCTCTATAAGATGTCCAAGCATTACAAACGACAGGGTATCAATTCGATCTTGTTCCACCATGGATTGGTTAAAATCTTATTGATGTATCATCTATCGACCATAGGTGACAGTTGGGAGACCTTTTTGATGAGGAATGGCTTCGCCTAGGCTAATCCTACAACAACCCCTCTTTTAACAATAAACCCTAACTTATACAAGCCACTGGTTGAAAACCATTTCGGTAATTCAATTAATGGACCAGAGTTTACTGATAAAACCCCTCTAGATAAAGGCTCAGCGTGTAGTTTTCCACCTGCAAGATCTGCAGAACAAGTGACTAATGAATTGAAGGGAAGTGATCCTCATGTGCATGTGAACGATGCTAGTGTTAAGTCCGATGTCAAGAAATTCGGTAAAGGAACAAAGCAACAATGCACAGATTTGGGTTTCAAGAACAAGAAGGTCGGTTGCCTAATCTCGAGAAAACTAAGGAACTGAAAGGATACTCATCTGAGCTCGATTGATCCAATCAGATCGAGATCGATGAGGGTTCACATCCTGAGATAGAGGATTTTCTAGTTCGGGAAGATCCAGAAATTCAAGGTTCCATGAGGGAGGTTATCATTCATATTGAACCATATGATTTTGTGACAAATTTATCGCCATGCCTTAAAGGTAAAGAATGATTCTTGGGTATTAGGCAAGATTTGAAGCAAACAATAGATAATATCGAAGCCCCCTTGGTCGATTGTGTCCCTCGTCGATCTACCATCTCCCCTGTACACTGTGATGGTTGTCTCGATTGGGTTGAGCGTTACTATACCGACGTTCCTCTCTTACAGGCCCGCATTAAAACTTTGACTGCTCAGAATGATCTGTTGAAGCAAGAAAACCTTGATCTCAAGGCACATGCAAAGAGGGAGACTAAATGTATCAAGAGAGCTGGAAACATAGTCATTAAGAATGTGACCAGTGTCAAGGCAATTATAAACTCTGAACTGTCTGATCCCTCTTTGGCAGTTTTTTAATGGTAAAACGTTTTGTTGTGATTTCATTTGCTTTTGTTAACTAAGTCAAAATAAGTAGATTGGAATTCTGATTTCATTTACCAAAATAAAGACTGGCTACAGAATCTTCGATTATGTAGCCAAGTCTCTTTTAATAAAAAATTGTTATTAAGAAATTGTTTTTCTAATTTATCAAATTGGTTTGCTATTCTCAAGAAATGGGAGATTTTGTTGCTGATTACTTAGAGGAAATATTTTCAATTATACGCCTAAATGATTAGTAGTTTCTCCTTCCTTATGTTTTATAAAAACTTTGATCAAATTTTGAATAAACCAACTCTGTTATGAGTGGTTCCAATCCACTATTTTTGTAATATTACTTGATTTTGGGAGACTCAACTCTATCCTGTGAGATATGAGTATTTGGATCCTGGATTACTTTAAATATTGTTCATTTTTGTTAGTCAAAGGATCCTTTTTTGGAATGCTTTATGGACATGTAATTCCCAAAGACTATATGGACAAGTTGTTCACATTTCGGCTTTAGACCAGCATGACATTGTTCCATTTATGTTTTGCCTCTTATATTATGGAATATTAACATGTTATACAACGTTAGCCTCATTAGCATGTAATGTTTGATTTTATTCAACGCTTTAAATTTTGTCTATAACTTGTTGTTTCATATGTTATATCTGTGATCGTTATTTCAGTCTAATATCACCGATTTATGCTTGATGTTAAGTTGATGTATCATATGAATGTTTCACATTAAAATTTCTTTTATTGTAAACACTCATCATTACAAGGTCATTGAATTTATATGTTTATCACCCTATTTTTATATCCTTGCTCCTAAAAATACCTTGAGTTATTTCTGGAGATGTTAGCATAAGCCTGTTACAGATTTCTCTCACAAGCAAGATAGTTGGAAGTTTGGATTGCACAGGGATATAGACACAACATGAGACTAATCTCAGGTTAGTGTTATTCGCATTCAATTTCCATTATTAGTTTATTAGTGAAATAAGACAGTTTAAATTAGTTGTGACTATTATTCTGTTCTTGTTTCAGATTGTGTTTTATTAGTATCTTTGAGTTATTAGATTTTAAATTATTAAATAGAAAATATAAAAAATATGTGCTTTCTTTATCTACTTTGGAAATGATTACAAAACATTGATTTTGCAAGACATCCACCAAAACTTGCAAATTGTAAATATCATGTTCATAATCACATGTTCATATTTATGTTTATGTTTAGCATTTGTATATAATTAGATTCGTGTACATAGTATCGTACTTATAGCTTTAGGGTAGTTTATTTTCTTTCATTGTTTTAGGACCTTAGTTGGCTAACATAGCCATTAAACCTGTCAGTATAGATCACACCAAACGGCTTGGGTTAATTAGACAACCCCGGTCTGAATCTATCCTTCCAGTTGACGGTGTGTCACTTACGCCCGTCAACACGACCCTTGTATACCGATGGATGGTGATTGTTTTCTAAGGACATCGAGAAAGTGGTGTTTATATTTCGCATGTACACGATCTAGTTAGAAGAATATAAAGAAAACCAAAGACGAAGACTACAAAAGACAAAAGACCGAAGAAGATTGAAGAAGACCAAAGATGAAGATTGCAAAAAATAGAAGATGAAGACAAAGAGCATAGCTAAATAATATTGAAGGCAAAGACCGTAGAAGAAGATGATGAATTGTGGACTAGTTCAAAGGACCAGTAAAAGAAGGAAGATGATGGAAATCACAAGCATTCATTAAGGGGGAGTATGAAGGAATAACTCATACTTGTGATATTTAATAGTAACATTATGATTTGAAATGATTAAATCATGCACATATGTCTACATACAAAACTAATAACAAGGACAAAGATAAGTTAAGGATGAGGATCTCATCACATCACCTGAGTGATTTATGGAGATAGTCATGGAGATGGTTGAATTGAATATCTAACTATGACATAGTTGTTATGGTAACCTATTGTTGTATAAAGGGACATATTATACAATAGAAACACACATGTGAATGGATTTGATTAATTAGAATTTCCCCTTTGGGGGTTTCTCGAGTGTAAACTCTCAATGTCCCTTGCTTGATATGTGTTGTAGTGTATTTGTTGTTGAATGTTACACCCAACATAGAGATGTTATTCACTTCCTCACAACTAACTTTATTCTCTTTAGAATACAAAGTATTCCTAATAGGATTTTCTTTTACCCTTCATGTCAACTTTCTAGCAGGTTTAGGGCATTCTCTTTGTACATGGCTAGTGACATGGCATCTTGGGCACCTGAAATGAATTTTCTAGCAATTGAGAGTTTAAGTATATTTCCACTTTGCTCAACCTATGGAAAACCCTCTTGTAGGTCAATCTGAACCATTATTTGTATCACCCTTCTATTGACTTTTGAATGGAAATCAATTTATAGATTGTTAAACTTACCAATCTCGTTTCTTAATGCTTTCAACACTTCCTTGTTCACAATTCCATTGATAAGTCAGGCATATTTTACCCAAACCGGTTGCACACATATTGTTTCTTTTATGGGATCAAAATCGGACCTCCACCTTCATAGGTTGAGTAACGAAGGACCCCAATACCATTTTTGCATAAGGACTTTTTCCAAGTTCACTTCAGAATGAAGCTTGAAGGCCAACCAACTTGTAAATAAAATATGAAACCTAGGCATGTATACTAGAAGCCCTATCCATGTCTTACATAACCAGCTTTTCAAAGAGCCTTTTGACATTTGTTTTCATATAAAATGCCATGTTAGAGATTTTCCTATCAAATTTGTTGTATCTTCCATGCCCATGTCTTCACCTAAGAACAACTTGACCATGTCCTTTTATGGTCTCACACACTTCAACCTTCATTTACTCCTTAGATGAGTCAAGCTCTATAATTCTTCCTTGGAGTTAGGATCTATACTACCCTCACTTGCTAAATCCTCCCATGAAAGGGCTTTGAACCCTCTCCTCAAGTTGAGCTTTGGAGTACTCTTCCAACAATTATGATTACCTTTGAAATTCTTGCTAGGTCTATCATCTTGACACGTTAATGGGACTCCCATCTCAATACCTCTAACATTTACTCCTTCCTAAAGTCTCGTCCTTCATATCTTGGCAAAGTATCACTTTATATGTCCTTGCCATTGTTCACTATCTTGTCAACCCAATCATGGTAATATTGTTGTCTCACTAAAACCTTGGGTTCACCCCCCAAATATTTTTTATTTCCTACAAACATATGTCAATCTAAAACCCCCCCAATCCTTATTAAATTCTTCATTATATGCCTTGTATCCTTTCAAATCTCCAAACAATTCTTCCCTTGAGCTAAATATTGACTTTAGGATGACCTCTTTTAACTTTAGTACGACCTCTTCTTTATCTTCAAAATAATGTATTTTCTCCTCTTCCATTATGCCCTTCTTGACATTTTAACCTTTTATATTTATGATTGATTCCTTTGTGTGTATTATGTTCCCAAAGAAAAAAATTCTTATATTTGATATTTCTAAAGTAGATATACATTGTCCAACCATAAAGGCTAAAAAAATTACACACACAAACACATATAAAAAATAAATTTTATTTTATATTAACGAGGTCATGACCTAGAGCCTCACATCAAAGTACCAAATTGGTCATTTAAGTCTAGTGTCACATACTACTTCTAAAAACTCCAACTAGGTACATATTAACATTACAAACAAGGTGTTTGCGCATTGATATGTGTAGTGCCTATAAAATTGGCCTAATAAAAAAATAAAGTGGTAAAACATTATAAAATTTTAGGGATTTATGTATATGCTTGTTATTGATTATGGTGCTATTGGGGTGGTCAAGACATTGTCACAAAGAGTGTTAGAGGTCTATTCGTTGTAGTGCAAGCAAGCATAGGGGAGCCCAAGCGAAGCTTCAATTTGTGGATATCCTATAAGGCCGTTTTGAAAGCAGTGAGGTGCCTAATCACTAGTTTCTATAGGTAGGAGAGGTATGATTGAGTGTTGGCCTCCCAAGCTTGTGGTTATCGGAAATGGTGTTCCATGTCCCCAATGGATTGCAAATCTTCTTCTTCTCCCACGAACTCTAGAGTGTCTAATTTTACCTTACACCCAATGACAATGAAATTGACAAGAGAGCTTGATTCCCTGACATCCTCACAATTTCTCTCACATTTCTTCATTATGCATGGAGAGTCTAGAGTTCCCTTGCTCTCACATTTCTTCATAGAAGTAGTAGAGGAAGTGTTAGTGGGACAAAGCCATGGAAAAATTCATAGCCGAGGTGCCTTTGGAACAAGGTTTGGAGACTGTAGAGCAGGCATCGAAACTTGGGAATGAAGGAGGAGTTCTTTTGGCCTCCTTTTCATCACAACGAATGAACACAAATGATGGGAGATGACAAGTAGGAGGGGAGTGATGTCGTCTCTCCTCCTCATTAAATTGACATGACCATTGAGGGGTGGGGAGTAGTGTTGATTTTTCATTAAGCCAGGCTCAAGCATGAAGTTCATTCCATTTTTAGCATTTTACTTGAACCATAGACATTTGCAGTTTCACCATTAACAATTTGTTGCAGCAACCAAGATCACAAGAAGAAATACCATGCACAAGTACACAAGAATTATCCTGGGAAACCCTTCTCAACAAGGGAAGAAAACCCAACCAATCCTTTGCTATATTCTTCAAGAGGAATACCTCCCACACCATAAACCTAGCACACAAAAGGGTGCTCACAAACCCTAGAATACTAGCGCCCAAGAAAGGCACACACTTTTCCCAAGACCAAGTACTTGCTTAAATTTCCAAACTCACACTTGTGTTATATTTCCTCAATGGGGAATTTACCTTTATTTATATTAGACTGAGCCTATCAATAGTAGTGTCTATTGGCACAACAGGGCCGACCTCAATGACTCACAATATAATTAATAATTACCATATTAATTATCTTTTACAGTATGGTGGGGCCAACCTGTACCCTTTACATCACAAATAGGGTTACATGTAAGTTTGACTCTTGTACAATATAGAAAGGGATCTTATACACCCACTAGTGCTCAACCACTAGGGGCACATCCATATGTGCTTAGCCATAGGGATGTCCACATCTCTATCTCACTGCATCTCACAGGAAAATCACACTCACTAGTGCTTAGCCACTAGGATCATGTTCACATATGCTCAGCCACACACACATCCAACTCTGCAGATCTCTTTCTCACTGCGTCTCACATGAGAATCACACTCACTAGTGCTCAGCCACTAGGATCACGTTCACCTGTGCTCAGCCACAGGCACGTCCAACTCAATATATCTCTTTCTCACTGGATAATCATCTAGAGTATCACATCATCTCAATTCTCTGCAGAGAGGAGACCAATACATTGTTTCATCTCTGTCTCAGAGAGAACGACACACCCAACTCATGGGCTTCCCCCCACAAGGGCACACAACATTCCATCTCCATCTTAGAGAGGAACCACACACCCAACTCATGGGCTTCCTCACCCCAAACAGGGGCACACAACGTTCCATCTCCATCTCAGAGAGGAATCACACACCCATCTCATGGGCTTCCTCACCCCACACAGGGGCACACATTGTTCCTTCTCTATCTCGGAGAGGAACCTCACACCCATATCATGGGCACACCCAACTCATGGGCTTCTTCACAGGCCGACTCACTCAGTCTGTTAATATTATGGTAGCTTCAGGAGGTATGAACCTCTATTGTGACCTATGACGAGACTAGAATCCTCCGAAAGGAAGCAAAGAATTGAAGGAAACCCTAGACAAGTTGTCGGTTGAACAAATATATTTAAATTAAATTTATTTATGCCCAGAAGGAGAAGTCGACCCCAGTTAGACTGGCTAGTCCACTATAAATACAGGGCACCAGTTTCATTATTTCACATCTCAGCAGTTGCAGTGAGAGTAAAATCTGTGCAGGCAGTTGCAGGCAACAACAATTTCGTGCGCAAGTTTTATGGGAAAGCTGGGAAAGTGGTGCGCTAGTTTCTGGGTGGGATCATCTGTTCAGTTCAGTTTCTATTCTCTTACTTGGTGCATTTAGCCTCTCTTGGCTATTGATTACTACCAGGATTCTCTTCTCAGTCAAGGTCAAGGTGCTCGAAGGGTGGCTTCGGCCTGTGGTTGGGTGACAAGGGTATCGTCAATGGTTAAACGAGCACAATCCTCTATATTCTAATAGGTTATGGACCCACACCCCTTCAATCAGCCTAAAATGCTAGAAGGAAACATAACCGCTAGGTATTGAGCTCATTGAGGAACTGTCGCTAGGGTTACTAGAAGGAGCAGCTTCCAAAGAACTGCAGCTAGGGTCACTAGCAGTAGCAGTTGCAGAAACCCTAATTCTCAGATCCGACACCTTGTGATGGAGCATCTTGCTCAAGGAGAAGATATTCAGATGCGCCCTAACTCAACGCACCTATTGACTTTCTCAGAAGAAAGAAATGACGAAGTTGAAGTTTTGGATCAAAGCATGGCCAGTTATCAGTCAATCGAATACATGTGCGAAACAATCAGTCTATTACATTACTCAGCACTCACTGGGACAATTGAAGACGATATATGGATAATCGACAGTGGAGCTTCCAGGCACATGACGGGAGATCAAGTTAGACTCTCAGATCTAAATGAGAGAAAGACATCGTACAAAGTGGAGCTTGGAGACAAAAGCACCTACCCCGTCGAAGGATTTGGACAAGCCTCCATCAAATTGGAATCAGATAATCATGTTCACTTAAGCAATGTTCTATATGTACCTGGTTTAGAAAAGAATCTTGTATCAATATCATGTTTAGAAGACAAAGGAAACAAAATAGCCTTCATAGATGAAAAAGTGTTATCATGGCATAAGGATTTCAGCATAGAAGATGCTAGGGTTATTGGAAGACGTGAAGGGAATCTATATAGACTACTAGAATGAAATGAAGAAGCCCTAGTACATGACGAAGTCAACCCTAATGAGCTTTGGCATAGAAAGTATGCTCATATCAATTATCAAGCACTACCTTTCCTCAGGAAGATGGTTGAAGGGATACTAGAATTGAAGTCTACACACGAAGGGATTTGCAAGGGATGTGCCCTTGGGAAGAACATCAAGAAACCATTCCCAAGAAGCAAAAACAAAACTAAGGAAACCCTAGATCTAATACACTTAGATGTTTGCGGTCCAATACCAGTCAAATCTTTAGGAGGATCTCTCTACTACGTAACATTCATAGATGACTATTCAAGGAAGACATGGCTATACCTACTAAAGTCAAAAGATGAAGTATTCAACAAGTTCCAAGAATTCAAGGCAGAAATAAAAAACCTTACAAACAAGAAGATCAAGTCATTAAGAACAAATAATGGAGGAGAATACACCTCAAAGGAGTTCGTTGCATTCTGCAAATCAACAGGGATTAGGAGGGAGTTGACCGTTCCTCATAATCCTCAACAAAACGGTGTAGCAGAAAGAAAGAACAGATCCATCGAAGAAACAGTAAAAGCCCTATTGAATGATCAAGATCTATCCATGTTTCTATGGGGAGAAGTAGCAATGACGACAATATACGTACAAAATAGAAGCCCTCATCGCATATTGAAGGACATGACACCAGAAGAAGCATTCTCAGGTAAGAAACCTAACGTAGAAAACTTAAGAATATTTGGATGTCAAGTTTATTCTCGTATTCCAAAAGATAAAAGAAATAAACTAGAACCCTTAGGAAAGAAAGGGATATTTGTGGGATATAGTGATTCATCCAAAGCCTACAGAATATATATTCCAGAACAACACAAGATAGAAGTAAGCATAGACGTAACATTCAATGAAAGAATGGCCTTCAGAAAATCTATTGAAGAAACTATAGAAGAAGAAGAAATTGAAGAACCAAATGAAGAAAACACAGAAGGTGAAAATAACGAAAAGGATCAACTTGATCATCCTATGGAGATATGTGAGAACGTTGATCCAGATAATATACCAAAGAACAAGAAACAACCAGCTTGGCTTGAAGCCACCTTACAAGACGCAGAAAGAATCAAGGTTCTATAAGGAACATCCAGGAAGAGTAAAAGACCAAAAAGATTCTCAAGTTATGCAGCATACATGACAAAGCTTCTAGATGAAGAACCTACTACATTTGAAGAAGCAGTTAAAAAGGGACAATGGAAAGAAGCTATGGCGGAAGAACATCAGTCCATTATGAAAAATGAAGTATGGGAAATTGTACCCAGACCYAAAGARAAATCARTTGTAACTTCAAAATGGGTATACAAGATCAAACATGCAGCAGACGGAAGCGTGGATAAATACAAGGCAAGATTCGTGGCCAGAGGGTTCTCCCAGAAGGAGGGAGAAGACTATGACAAAACCTTTGCTCCGGTGGCAAGGTATACCTCCATCAGAGCTATCATATCTCTTTTCGCATCCATGGGATGGAATCTACACCAGATGGATGTAAAGACAACCTTTCTCAACGGAGCTATTGAAGAAGAAGTATATATTGAACAACTTCAAGGATTCGAGGTACATTCCAGAGACACTCACATTTGCAGATTGAAGAAAGCTCTTTATGGACTCAAGCAAGCTCCAAGGGCTTGGTATGCCAGAATGGACAGTTATCTAACTAGACTTGGCTTCTCTAAAGAGTCATGCAGATCCAAACCTTTACTACAAAGTCGTGAACAATGCACCTGTAATTCTACTATTATATGTTGATGATCTATTCATAACAGGTGAAGAATCCCTAATCATCCAATGCAAGAAGGATTTAGGCTCTGAATTTGATATGAAAGATCTAGGTCTCATGCACTATTACTTGGGACTAGAAGTATGGCAGAAGCATGGTGAAGTATTCATTAGACAAGGAAAATACGCAATAAAGATCCTTCAGAAGTTTGGAATGA
Organism: Picea engelmannii; assembly: GCA_009831015.1. NCBI lineage: Eukaryota > Viridiplantae > Streptophyta > Pinopsida > Pinales > Pinaceae > Picea > Picea engelmannii. Next base: position 1,661,754 of record ML777833.1, read on the forward strand.
TGGAATGTAAGTCCATGGACACTCCTATGAATGCAGATATAAGAAAAGTGAAAGTCCCATATTCCAATCCAGTAGATCCATCTCTATATCGACAACTAATAGGATCATTGATGTATTTGGTAAATACTCGACCAGATATTTGCTTTGTTGTAAATACATTAAGTCAGTTCGAGGTGGAACCTAGACAAGAGCATTGGATAGTTGCAAAGCATGTCCTAAGATATATTCGTGGGACAATAAACTATGGCTTAAGATATACCGCATCCAGTGATATCCAACTTCATGGATTCACAGACTTTGATTGGGCAGGAAGTGCAGAAGACAGAAAGAGTACTTCAGGTATGTGTTTCAGCTTGGGCTCCGCTATGATATCTTGGAGCAACAGGAAGCAAAAGTCTGTCGCACTTAGTACAACAGAAGAAAAGTATATGGCAGCTTGTGAAGCATGCACAGAAGCAGTATGGCTAAGGAAGTTAATATCCGATTTATTTGATCAGACTCCAAAATCGACAACAATATATTGTGATAATCAGAGTTGTATAAGATTATCCGAGCATCCAGTGTTTCATGAAAGGTCGAAGAACATTGAGATCAAATACTACTTTATCCGAGATAAAGTCCAGGAAGGAGAGGTAAAGCTCGAGTATATCCCCACTAATGAGCAGACAACAGACCTCATGACAAAACCTCTTTCCAGAATCAAGTTTGCATATTTCCGAGAGAAGATGGGGATTGTGGAACTAACTCCCTTAGCTGAAAGGGAAGATTCTCCAGGATAGAGAAGGTACGCAAAAATATTCTTGAAAAACATTTATTTTGTGATTGGAATAACTCTCCAGTTAGGAGGGAGCATTGAAAATATTATTTATCTTTGTAATAGTCCAGATTGGACAGATGCTTTCCTGTTCGGAAAGTGGATTGAAATTTCTGACGGACAGTGGCTTCCCATTGTAGTTAACATGGGAGGCAGATTGATTGTTGATGTATCATAGACAACGACTTCCCATTGTGGTTAACATGGGGAGTGGTCTAGGACAATCATTCTTCTTGGCAGTCACTTTGAGTAGTGGTCAAGTAGAATGGTCCGCCTCGTCGGGCAATCATTCTTTCGAAGTTCACAGTTTTGAAGAATCGTCCGTTTTGGAGGTTGATGCAAGACAAACATTCCTCGAGGGCAGACTCATTCTCTCCAGGTTACACTTTGTTTAGTGTCAGAGGAATGGCCCTGGGTGGGGAATGGTCCAGACAGTTATTCCTCGAGGGCAGACTCATTCTCTCCAGGTTACACTTTGTTTAGTGTTGGAAGAATGGCCCAGGGTGGGGAGTAGTACAGGCTCAACAATCAGGGACAGTTATTCCTTGAGGGCAGACTCATTCTCTCCAGGTTACACTTTGTTTAGTGTCGAAATAATGGCCCAGGGTGGGGAATAGTCCAGGACAGTCATTCCTTAGGGAAAACTCATTCCCTCCAGGTTACACTTTGTTTAGTGTCGGAGGAATGGCCCAGGGTAAGGAATGGTCCAAACATTTCTCGAGGGCAGACTCATTCTCTCCAAGATACACTTTGTTTAGTGTCGGAGGAATGGCCCAGGGTGAGAAATGGTCCAGGCTCAGAAATCAGAAACAATCCTTCTTCCTTGGTTGAGAAGAATGGGACAAATAGCCCATTATTGATATTCTATATTGAGGGCATACATTCTTTCAGACCTCACAGACGTGAGTGAAAGATTGGCCCAGATGATTATTATTGATATTCTATACTGAAGGCAGACACTCTTTCAGATCTCACAGACGTGAGTGAAAGATTGGTCCAGATGATTCAGTTTTTGTCATAACATTGTTTCCATGCAGGTTGCTATTAGATATTTGTTATGAAGAATGAATGACAGTAGATATGATACTGTTTGTGATTGTGTTTCACAAGTCTGAGTAGTTGTGTACTATTGGAATAGACACAGGTGTGTTCTATTAATTGATATTGTACCAGTTGTCATAGGAGATTATCCAGACGGATAATAATGACAGGTGCTCGTGGTGCTACCAGTTCAATGGTCTGTTGTGCTCAAGACCATACCTCCCTAGCTAGGAGGGAGTGTTAATATTATGGTAGCTTCGGGAGGTATGAACCTTTGTTGTGACCTATGACGAGACTAGAATCCTCCAGAAGGAAGCAAAGAATTGAAGGAAACCCTAGACAAGTTGTCGGCTTAACAAATATATTTAAATTAAATTTATTGATGCCCAGAAGGAGAAGTCGGCCCTAGTTAGACTGGCCAGTCCACTATAAATACAGGGCGCCAATTTCATTATTTCACATCTCAACAATTGCAGTGAGAGCAAAATCTGCGCAGGCAGTTGCAGGCAGCAAAAGTTTGGTGCATAAGTTTTCTGGGAGAGCTGGGAAAGTGGTGCACTAGTTTCTAGGTGGGATCATCTGTTCAGTTCAATTTCTATTCTCTTGCTTGGTGCATTTAGCCTCTCTTGGCTATTGATTGCTACCAGGATTCTCTTCTCAGTCAAGGTCAAGGTGCTCAGAGGGTGGCTTCGGCCTGTGGTTGGGTGACGAGGGTATCGTCAATGGTTAAACGAGCACAATCCTCTATATTCTAACACAGTCTATGTCTTGGAGGATGTCTCACGTAGCTGTAATCATCAACACTCCCTCTCAGCTAGGGAGCCATTCTCCATCATGCCAAGTCTCGCATGGAAGTACTCAAACTTCGTCTTGGCTATAGTCATCAACACTCCCTCTCAGCTAGGGAGGTATTCTCCACCAAGCCAATTTCTCACATAAGTACTCAAACTTCGTATTGGCAAGCGGTTTGGTGAAGATATCTGCAATCTTCTCATGTGTAGGAAGGTACTGCACGTGTACTGCTTTCCTCTTCAACATGTCTCCGATCTAATGATATTTTATCTCATTGTGTTTCGATCTATCATGAAACACAAGGTTCTAAGAGAGCTTCACACACCTCTGGTTATCACAATGGATAATAATAGGATCCATCTCATGATACAATAAATCTTTCAGAAGCTTGTGAAGCCACACTGCTTCGCGGACTGCCACACTCAATGCTATATACTTTGCGTCTGCGGTACTCAAGGCCATAGAGCTTTGTTTCCTGCTGCACCAGAAAACCATGGCAGACCCCAAGGTAAAACAACAACCAGACGTGCTCTTCTGGTGCACTACGCTCCCTTCCCAATCGACATATCCCTGCAAACTCGAGTCTACATTGGAGGCATTTCTTAGGCCATATCCAACTGTGCTTCGTAGGTATCTCAATACATGTCTTGTTGTTATCCAGTGAGTTTGTCTCGGTTGACTCATGAACTGGCTAAGCACATTTCCTGCATATCAGGTCTAGATACATCAATGGTCCAATCAGTTGTGGATCAATCTCGTCTGAATCATCATCATTCATTTTCTTCAAATCCATCACCATCGGTGTAAGCATGGATTTGCATTCAGTCATACTGAACTTATCCCCACTGTATATTTTCCTTGACTTAGGAAAAATCTCATTAGTCATCTGCCATACTTCTTGTCCTAAGAAGTAGTGCATCATACCCAAATCATTCATCTCGAAATCAGAAGTCAAAGCTTATTTGTATCCAACAACACGACTTCTTGAATAAGTCATCAAAATCAGGCTCTCATCACCAACAATGTAATAATATAGGTTTGGATCAACAACACTCTTGTTGAAACCCAAACTCATCAAGAATCCATCCATTTGATGTAGTTTCCAACTCATGGATGGTAGTACAGATGGAAGTGTATCGGGCTTACTGGATCAAGTGTCTCATCATAGACAACTCCCTCTGTTTGTGGGAATCCTCTAGCTACAAATCTCGCTTTGTATTTCTTGACACTTCCATTAGCTGCATGCTTGATCTTATAGATCCACTTGGAAGTCACCACAGAATTCCCTTATGATCTCAGAACAATATCTCATACATATTCTTTAAGATATATTGGTATTCTTCTGTCATGGCATCTTGCCATCCCTATTCACATGTCGCTTCTTCATGACAAGAAGGCTCATAATCAATGATGTGGCTCATGGTTGAAGGGTAGCTCGAAAATATCTTTTCTCTCTCAGGATGTCCCTTGAGGGGCTTGTATGTTTCTCCGCCCTCTTGCAGAATTTGTCGAGCCTAGGCAAGCCTTTTATGCCCTACTGCAATATCTCTGGGAATATCAACTGGAGCAACTGGATCGGCTGGAATAATGTTTGTCTCCCTCTGAATTGCTAAAGGGGGAGAAGGTATTGTCTCACTGTCAATCTCCATCTGAGATTCTCTGGGTCTTTGAAAGGATATCTCTTCTTCAAAGGCAACATCTCTACTTGTCTCAATCTGTCTCTGACCAGGGATGTAGATCCGATATGTCTTCGAAGATTCACTGTTATCCCATAAATGTATCCTTTCTCCCTGAAGGTTCTGTCTTGGATCTCTTCTCTTTGGATACATGAAAATATATTGGGCACCCAAATATCCTGAAGTGTTCAATCTAAGGCTTCACTTCGATGAAGGCTTCTTCGGGAGTTATGTTCTTCAAAATCTGGTGGGGATTCCTGTTCTGAACATATACTGCTTGTCATGCATGCTTCTGCCCACAGAATCATCTGATCATGCATCATTGCCTCAATGATGGTTCTATTCTTCCTCTTTCTCAAATAGTTTTAACTCCCTCTGAGTTAAGTGACTCCCTCTGAAGTCAAGTGACTCCCTCTGAAGTCTGAAGGATAAACATCTTCCTTTTTTGCTTAACCTGCCTGGAACAAGAAAACAAATGAAAGAAAACAAAAACAAGAATATCTCCTAGAGGAGAGTAATGACTACATCTCTAGAATAAGAACAATTTAAGGATTGTTGTCACAACTACAATACCTACTTGTAGTGTAGTAAAATTAGAAATGTAGGTTAGAGGCATGAAAATTAAAACAATTAAACCCAGAGTCTTCACTTCCAGTGTGTTGTTCCTCTGAATGCACTAAGATCCCTCTGGATCTATGATTTCAACAAAGGTTCCTTCCTCTTGGCTGATCTCTGTCCTCTGACATCTTCATGAAGAAGGTAGTCACGATGTCACCTTTTGTTATCTAGTTATTTTGAAGTTGGCCCTTGAATGTAAGAGCTTGAGTAGATGATTGTCTTCCTTATCTTGACATCATCTTCCTTCCGTTCATCGATAACTGTCTCTGGTAAAACTTTTTGTATCACCCACAATAAGTCTTCCTCTGAAGTCTTGTCTTCTAGGAACTGAAGTTGCTTGATCTATCAAGCTTGTCTTCCATCATAGTTCTGTTCATCATATTTTTTTAGATTCTTCACAGACCCTTGTCAACTGGGCTAGAAAAACCTAACAATTAGGCTAGGCTAGAAACCTTAGGTTTTGTTGGGCTTATGACTACCAACAATAAGTCTTGAAAGTCGGAAGAACACAGGTAAGCTTGAAATCTTCTTCTAAGAGTTGTAGAAACCCTAAAACCAGAAATCTGCAGAAATTTGCGAAACCCTAGGGCCAAAAATCCAAAATTCTCGGAATTTCACTTTGAGAGTTTTTGGACGTGCGCTAAAGGAGGTCGTACACTCTTGTCCAAATTTCAGCCCCAATGTCCAAGTGTGAAGTGCTGAAACACCCAAACGAAGAGGGTCGTACAGATTTTATGGAAACCCTAGGAGGGTCGTACAGTTTTTCAAAAGAGGAGGGATGACTGGTAGAAGCTTGTGCAATGGGTTTTTCAAGACCTATGCTCTAGTACCATGTTGATTTTTCATTAAGCTAGGCTCAAGCATGAAGTTCATTCCATTTTTAGCATTTTACTTGAACCATAGACATTTGCAGTTTCACCATTAACAATTTGTTGCAGCAACCAAGATCACAAGAAGAAATACCATGCACAAGTACACAAGAGGTATCCTAGGAAACCCTTCTCAACAAGGGAAGAAAACCCAACCAATCCTTTGCTATATTATTCAAGAGAAAGACCTCCCACACCATAAACCTAGCACAAACAAGGGTGCTCACAAACCCTAGAAGACTAGCACACAAGAGAGGTGCACACTTTTCCCAAGAACAAGTACTTGCTGAAATTTCCAAACTCACATTTGTGTTATATTTCCTCAATGGGGAATTTACCTTTATTTATATTAGATTGAGCCTATCAATAGTAGTGTCTATTGGCACAATAGGGCCAACCTCAATGACTCACAATATAATTAATAATTACCATATTAATTATCTTTTACATTCTGGTGGGGTTGACCTGTACCCTTTACATCACAAATAGGGTTACATGTAAGTCTGACTCTTGTACAATATAGCAAGGGATCTCATACACCCATTAGTGCTAAGCCATGAGGGGCACATCCATCTGTGCTCAACCACAGGGATGTGCACATCTCTGTCTCATTGTGTCTCATAGAAGAATCACACTCACTAGTGTTCAACCACCAGGATCACGTTCACCTGTGCTCAGCCACATGCCCGTCCAACTCTGCAGATCTCTTTCTCACTGCGTCTCACAAGAGAATCACACTCACTAGTGCTCAGCCACTAGGATCACATTCACCTGTGCTCAACCACAGGCACTGTCCAACTCAACAAATCTCTTTCTCACTGCGTCTCATAGGAGAATCATCTGGAGTATCACATCATCTCAACTCTCTGCACAGAGGAGACCAATACATCATTTCATCTCCGTCTTAGAGAGAATGACAGACCCAACTCATGGGCTTCCCCACACATGGGCACACAACATTCCATCTCCGTCTCAGAGAGGAACCACACACCCAACTCATGGGCTTCCTCACCCCACACAGGGGCACACAACGTTCCATCTCTGTCTCAGAGAGGAACCACAAACCCATCTCATGGGCTTCCTCACCCCACACAGGGGCACACATCGTTCCTTCTCCGTCTTAGAGAGGAACCTCACATCCATCTCATGGGCACACCCAACTCATGGGCTTCCTCACAGGCTGACTCACTCAGTCTGTGTCCTGGAGGATGTCTCACGTAGCTGTAATCATCAACAAGTAGACTCCCCTGGAACCGTTTAAATTTTGGTTTTGAATAGTCATGGGCATGGGGTTAGGGTGCTTCGGGTGAACCCAGCCTTGGTCACCATGAGAATTTCTTCCCTAAGAGTGCATCCATGATTTTCCTTTTCATTTGCTTCATGGTCGTTATACTAGAGTGCATGGAAGAGATGTGCTTTCTAGAAGTTCTTTAGGAGGAGGCCGACTCTCTGGAAGATACATGAGATAGATGGAATGGAGATGACTAGCAACGAGTCTCATAGTACTAGAATCTTTACTTGAGTGAATGAACTAAGAGGGGTAAGACCTTGCCATACAACCAATGGTTCAACTTCGTTGTTCAGAGCTAGTCCTAGCTGCCATGTGAAGTAGGTTATCTATTGTACCCTGGGGTCTATGATAACCCTCCACACCTTCAACCCTCGTGCATGGAGGCAATATTGACAATAAGTCAAGTTATTAATAAAATAACTCAAAAAATGCATTTAACTCTTAAAAATAATCTTTCTACATCATATTTCCTCACCAAATACTAAATCTTGATATCACGTTTAATTTTAAATTTAATATTCCTTAATAATCATTTTAAGGAAACTAATAACCATTCTAAAAATTTACAACTCAAAGAGCATCTCAATTGATTCTACATTACCTTATACAAATAAACTAACACAACATGTACAACATGATCTTTGTACATGGAGACAATATTGACAATGAATGGAATTCCCCATCAAATCACTTTTAAAACTAGACTTTCTCCATTTTTTTTTTCAAAAAAATTATTTTAAAAACTAATATATCAATATTTAATCATACATTTATGACATATTTGTATTTACTGGTAAAACATTTTATACATCACATCATTATTTCTCTCACAATAGTAAATAGCTTCATGCATTACCCATAAGATGAACATATAATTTCAAAATCTTAGTAATTTGGTTTAATTACATCGTTTTGAAATAGTTTACCAACTAACCAAGTCCATTGCTTACCTAAGTTAGTATTCTTTGAAACTGTAATTTCTTATTTTCATCGTTTTCCACACATTGATGTTTCAGGTTTTTCTTACTTAAACATCATGGCGGTGTCGTCACCACGCGTCTAGTGAACATCGGTTTTCCTCTACCCAACACGACCCAAAGATATTTACCGGGACAGCTTAACGCTCCAAGGTTGTGCCCAGTTCTCGTACTATGCGTTAAGCGCCAAGAAGTTAATAAAATTAAGGGTTTGGCGTTAGGGTTTATGGCCCCAATACAGATAGGAAGAAAGTTGAAGAGCCTGGCCCGATAATTTCACTCAGATTTGTTGTATTATTGTTTTGCAATGGGAATGGGAAATGATAATGGTGGCAATGGCGGAGGCGGAGAGTCACTGCAAAAGAAGATTGAAGATCAGTGGCAGAGAAGTGCAAAGCATGCAGAGACCTACCCATATGTTTGGGGTTCCTATGCTGTTGTCTGGGGTGGACTCGGCGTTTACACCATCTACAAGTGGAGAAAACTCCGCAGAATGGAGGATCGGGTCAGGACACTCCAGCAGAAGCTGAAGCACCTCGTTGATGCCGAGGAGGCAGCAAAAATTCAAGAAGCCGAAGCTGCCGCCTTCAAAAAGAAGACAGATATCGAAGCAACTGGCAAATGATTACTACTGGAGTGACCAACTGACTGGACCAGATGTTCTTTGGGGTGCTTCGTTGCATTCAAAAGAAGGCATTGCTATGGTCATGGTCTCCGCATCCATATTAACATGAAGCATTGGCAAAGCAAGCCTCAACACCCATGTTAAATATGGCAAGTTTTGATTTCATTATAATGTTCTCATCGCATCAATCTTTATGTTTGCACTTTTCAATGGCAAAGCTAGGCCGCTGACAATTCATTTATGCGTCTTGATTCCCTAACAAGTTCATATGGATGCTGAAATGAAACGAATAGCTTGCGTCTTTTGTAGAGGCCTTCTTATATGATTTTTTTCAACTCTTAAGGTTGTTAGCTGATGTTGCCTTGATTTTCTGAATCAGTTTCTTCATTCATTTACTACATTGTTATGGAATTCATTATCTTGAATTTGTTCCTTTCATGCCAATAGTGCCAATTATGTTTTTGGTGGAGCCCACACCCAAATCTTCGGTGCACCCTAGATGAATCCGAGGCACTTTCCGGTGCAAACCAGGGAGTCATAATCAATTAATGAAATTTTCAAATGACTGAAATATTTATGATATCATTTTTTTACCTTTTATTTTTATTCTTCATGGGTTCTTTTAAGCTACATCCATGCATTGGGGAAACCAAATAGTAAAAATGGCATATCCGTACGTTTATAAACACTTTGGGAAGCCATTGCACGACAAAAACAATTTTTTTGACAGCTAAGCAAAGCGCATTTGATATCATTCTCAAACTGTTATTTTTTTACGGTATATGTGTTACCGGCATCGTTTGAACTTTGAAAGATTCCAGTGCATCAATGCCCAATATAGCTGTTTATAGAGGGCATGACCTATAGACCTTTAGGCCATCAAGAGATCACATGTCTTCTAGCCTTACACCCGTACCTTCTGTAATATTTGGCTATCCTATTTAACTTGAGATGAGCTCCCTTATCCTTTTCACTCATGGATTGAGCAAGGGAAACTCAAGTCCTATAGTCATTACTTGTTACTATTAAAATGAGGTGCACACTTAGAAGGCATTAGGCACTTCCTTTCTCATGCAATTGGCAACCAAGGAAATGATCACAAGAATGTTGGGTAATGCTTTGTCTACACAATATCATGTATTTTTATACACATTGACTATGTATGAGTTTGTAAGAAGTTCGATTGTTATTATCTTTCCTTACATCTCAACTTATTAGCTTTAGATGACTCATGTCTGTTGACTAGGTATGTTCCCTACTTCCATTGTTCGTGATATCTAGCCTAGATTTCATTTCTAAAGCATACGACTATCCCACATGTTTCCCTTCGAAAATGTGAGATCATTTTGCATTTTCACGGGCTTCCCTCTTTCACCGACACAATAGGAGATTCTTGGGGTTCAATGGCAGTTATAGGTTGAGGGGAAAGACTTGGAGGTTACACCCCTTGTTCTATCTTGCCTGAGCATCATTCATCATCCAGGGTGTGGATGAGTATGGTTGGCTTGTTGGAGGATGTTTCTGAGGTGAGCACTAGGGGATTCCATTCGGGCACACTTAACACAATTGAGGTAGGGTTACATGGCTTACATTCCATTTGTTGCATTATTGATGGAGAGTCTACCCAAGACCTAAGATGGAGGATGCAAGCAGGCAAGGAGCTTTAGAACATGAATACTCTACTGTATTATAGGTTTAGAGCATGATGTATGGCAAGGTAGGGGTCAAATAAAGCCCTAGAAGTTGAACACCCTACTTCATTGGATGATCAGTAAACGAGGGACTTATATCCCACTCACTTCACCAACACAGATCCTTTGCAAAATTGTATTTTGTTCTTTGTAATCTCTACTCAAAATTGATTGTATGGCTTGTTCTTGGGTGTAACCTGTTAAATTTAGCAGCATCGACTCTCATTCTCCAATGAGAGGCCATATGGGCCCTGAGGCTAGCCAGGGAGATTTGGAGAATCAACCAGTCTTGTGAGGTATTGACAAAAGCCAGGGGGAATGTACAACCTCTGTGAGTCAAACCAAAAGTCAGGACGAACGAGATGGTATGTAAGTCTAATGCAAAAGTTAGGGGGAACGTACAACCTTTGTGAGCATAGATAGTCTAGTGCAAAAGTCAGGGGGAACGTACAACCTCTGTGAGCATAGACAGACTAGTGCAAAAGTCAAGGGGAATGTACAACCTTTGTGAGCCTAGTCAAGTCTTGTGAGCCATGAGCAAAAGTCAAGGCATCTAACAAAAGTTAGGTTGAATATAAAATTCCTATGATCTAGAAACAAACGATATTCCTAATATTGCAAATGATATAAATGTATTGATCTAGTGCGTTGGCACGTGTAACATTATCCACCATGAAGAGAGATTCGAATTGCCTTGTAAAGAGTCGAGTTGTAACTGAAGTCTCAAGTCTAGTTCTATTTTCGAACTAAAGTGTAATGCTGAGTTGTAACTGAAGTCTCAAGCCTAGTTCTATTTTCGAACTAAAGTGTAATGCTGAGTTGTAACTGAAGTCTCAAGTCTAGTTCTATTTTCGAACTAAAGTGTAATGCTGAGTTGTAACTGAAGTCTCATGTCTAGTTCTATTTTCGAACTAAAGTGTAATGCTGAGTTGTAACTGAAGTCTCAAGTCTAGTTATATTTTCGAACTAAAGTGTAATGCTGAGTTAAGTCAAGCATGCTTTCACACCTCTATTTCGAGCCCTCTCCACTTCTCCTCCATTCCTTTATATGTTGAGGTCGATCCCCTCTCCTCTACACAATTTCTATGCAGGGTAAAGGTGAAGCATTAAAGGCTGCTATACAAAGGCGAATATCAATCCATAAGAGGCATCGTATCTCAGTCATTGAAGGTAACACGTATACATCTTCAGTGCTGGTTCGTAACAAAAGTTTAGATATCAGCAAGGTCTCTTAGTTACACAGTCAGGTCAGAGTCAACTTGGCAAGCTCTTTAAGAGTAGAGTATTCATGGTGGATATTTGTAAGTGATCTTATATTATTAATGCAATAAAGGAATATCGTTTGCTGGGGTTTTTCTCCATGTACAGGGTTTCCCCAGGTTATATGTGTTGTTGATGTGCATGCTTACGTATCTACATGATTATTGCTATTCAGTTATGATTCTATATTGTTGAAATGTATTAGGCTGGAATCAAAGTGTTGAAGAAAATAAAGAAATATTCCGCATAAGAAATCAAACTCTTAATTTAACATAACCTACACACAAGCAACTGACTATTAGCTACTGTGCATGAATTGAAGACTCTCCCAAATGTCCAATGCTTTGGGCAAGACCACCCAACCAATGGTATCAGCTTGATGAAGCCTATTGGGGTTAAACACCAACTACCATACCTGCTTCTGCACAAGGTTAACTCCAACAATCCACTTATTATCAATAGTTCCACAACAAAGTAATCAATTACTTCAACATTAAAACCAAACCAATAGCAAGTACATTGTATTGCTCCAACAATGAGTAAAAACATGTTTCAACTTAGACTTTTAATTACAATGCAATGCTCATATACATATACATTGCCTTCTCAAGTAAAAGGAGTGGCATGAATGAAGCTTCACCGATAAAGGGCAAATGGATCACAACACCTTCATAATGGATTGGTATGTCTCATTCAACGCCCATCCTTCCATGTTTCCCGTGCTTACAATCATACTCTAATTTAGCTTGTATACCATTAATTCAACATGCATGAGACAACAAATAATTAGACCATATTTGAAATGGCTTCTTAAGATGAATGGAATGTTATAAGCATTGTTTCCATACACAATGCTTCCACAAGTCATAAAATATGTATTTATAAGTGAGGAGCTTTCATATATATTTGGGAAAGATTAGTCTTTCATTTAATCATATTAACCATGATACATTCTCATAAAAGGAACCACATATGCCAAACGCCTTGCTTAAAGACATGCGTACGTAGATTTGAAGCACAAGAGGGCAAAATCGATGGGAAGAAGAACCATTACAAAAAACAATGTCATTTCATTTAGAACAGTCTTTAGATGGCAAAGACACCATCCATTTCACTACCCAACACACAGACGTCCAACCTTCAACTTGTGCGACCCCCAGGGGGATGAGGATGTCGTGCTAGTTTACTTACGACCTCTATAGTCTTAGTACAACCTCTAGGTGTTGGAAACAAATTGTGGACACCTACTAGAGAGCTTACAGGGAAAAATACGACCTCCTAGAAGATCCTTGGACATCGTATAGTCGTGGGAAAGAACCTCATGCTGTGTATGGCATATAAAAGACAACCATTGTTGTGTATGCTTTAACATGATTGAATTTTCTCAATCTTCATATACAAAATTATATATTAAGCTAACAAATTACAACAACTACTATCTAATGGCATTTCAACAAGAATAGGTGGATGTGATTATGGAGCTGTTGTCTATCATGAGTGTTCATGGAAAACAAATTTTTGAGTGAATTTAATGTATTATTGTGAAATTTCTTCATCACAGGCATCAATCCAATCATTGGTTGCATGTTAAACATAGAGAAATACCAATAACTCGAGCACAACAATTAACATAACCACAGAGAAATTCCATCACACAACGACACCAAATTTTACCTGGGGAAACCTGAAGGAAAAAAACGCTAGCATCTAATGGTTGCTTAATTTTCATTTTAGCAATCTCTGGTTACAATACAACTCATGGTTCTCTGTGCATCCTCCCTTTTGGCCAGCCAAAGCAAAAAAGTTCTTTGAGAGTCAAGTTCAAGAAGATACAGGAGAGTTGTGGGGTAATGAGAAGGCCAAGAGATTGACCTTTCATTTCCCATTGCTTTCTCTTTATCTCTCCTAGTTTCATTACCCTGCTTTAGTTAGTTCTTTGTTTTTACTCTCTTTTGTCTCATTTAATCTTTAACATTTGCATTGTCCTTTATGTTTTATCTAACCTTCATTAATCGTCGAGTTACACTTAGGTATTGAGTCTTACAACCATTCACTTGTTTGGATCCATTTTAGATCACACCTCCCCATTGAGAGGCTTTTTGGTCTCCAAAAGCTTAGAGGAAACCAATTTGGATCAATGTATCTTCTGTCTGCTTTCATGGAAGATGGATTTAACCCTGGCTCTGACTGTGGCTCTGGATCTGGCTCTAGCTCATGGCTTTGGCTACTAACTTTGGTTTTGGCTTTGGCTTTGGTTCCTGGCTCTCTTGTTCCCGCAATGCAAAAGTTTGCGCATTGACTCTCAACTTTGAGCAACCTTTAGATCTGAACTCTTCACTCAAAATTCATTCCCATCTTCAACATGCAAGTCCCTTGCATTCTTGGACTTGGAGATTGTCCATCTTGGTAGTGAATGAAAGCCAAGTTGAATTCTGGGTTGTGCTTGTTCAATGAGATCTCGACAACTATGCCATCACGCGACAACTCCACGAAAGGAAGTGTGGTCTGCCTTCTTCTGTTAGGATCAAATGATTCTCGGCATGGAAACAAATTTCTGCTGCGACATGTGCTTGCACAACACTCCATCTCTACAACAATGTTAATCGAATGACAATATTTTGTGTCCAACACAATTTGCCTACATTTATTACCCAACTGCTCCAATTGTTTGCTCATTGGTAAGTTAGTTCATTGAATGGTGAGTCATTCTTCAACCACATTGCAATGAATGAAACATCAACCCATGCTCGAGTTCCTTCTTTGCTCTCCCTTGCTTTCATCGAACAACTACTTGCTTTGTTGTGAGGCTAACCTCTTGTGTTGTTGCAAATATGCGGACACTTTCTACTCTTTGGGCTGTCAAGGTAGGGAGCTCTTCATTGCCTTCAAGCTTCACCTTTCACACTCTTCTCTTGGTTGTGTGGTTTCTAGTGTGAAGCTTTGGATGAAGTCGCCAACACTTTTCTTCCCAATGTCCACTCAACTTGCAGCGGTGGCAAAAGTTCTTGGTGTTGTTGCATGGATTGCTTGACATAATCCTTTTCTCCCCATGCCTTTGAATTTGCTGTTGGTTTGGGGATGTCTTCTTGCCATTCCTCCTCTGAAAATAGTTTGGCTTATGGCATGTGGCTTGCTTCTCCTAGTAAGATGCCACACAGATGGCCTTTCTTCCCAAAAAATGAACATACCTCTGAGTATCAACAGTTGGTAGCACTATGACCTTTCCCCTCGCAATAGTGACAAACAAGGGATGTCTTACTTTATGCATACCTCTTGGTCTTCTTTTTCTTGTTTCGGAGAATTGGCTTGCCACTTTTTCTAAGTGTTGGTGCAAGTTGAGTTTTTGCAAGTTCCTCATGCCCACCCTTTTGCAATCCTCCATAAGAAGGATGGAGTGGTTGTGTGTTGCCACCCTCATTTGTTGTTGCTCTTTCTGCTAATGAGTAGGCCAATTCTACCACACCTTTTGCCTTCACAAATGTGGTTTTGTTGTTCGTGGCCCTTTCCTCTTTGCCATTGAAACCTAGGCCTTCACGCTTGACCCTCTGTTGAGCTATAATAGGGCTTAGGATGGCTTATCTTCTTTTGCCTACCCCTTGCCCTTGTACATCATAGCCCATCCGCCTTAACAATTTTGAACCAATGCCCTTGGTATGCTCTTCAAATTCACTAAAATGCTCTTGAGAAATGTCTAAGGAAGGTGAGCTTACCAAAGCTGTCTTGATCATGGTGCTGGCCTTGGTAGTGGCAATGGAAGGTGGCTCTGCTTCCTTGGTCTCTTGGACAGTTGCTTGTAGCTTTACCAGTGCTTCTTCCTTCTTTGCCAACTCTAGCTGTAGTCGAGGCATCATCTAAGTGAGCCGCTCCTCCTGCTAGTTATCCATCTAAATGACCTTCTCTCCTAGTTGCACAAGTTGAAATTTGTTCTTGTCCCAATCTACCATGACAATGGTGAGGGAGTCTTGACAATGAACATAATGATCCTTTAGCAATGACAATAGTTTTGTATAGGTCTCAAGGTTCTTCTCCATCTTTGCCATCCTCTGGTCATACATTTGGACCTTCTCCATTAAGTGCTTGTTCTCTTCTTGAAGTTACACATTGATGGCTTACAGGTCTTCCAACCTTTCTCATTTTGCTTTACCCATGTCGAGTTTGCTTTCTCTTCAAAGTTTTGGCAGTCGCGTCACGGTCAAGGATTCAACTGCTCTGATACCTTATGATCCATAAATGAGGGAGTTATAGCCCACTTACTTCACCAACATGGATTCTCTATGGAATTGTGTTTGTTCTCTATAATCTCTACTCAAGATTGATTATATGGCTTGTTCCTATAGGTCTTCCAACCTTTCTCTTTTTTCTTTACCCATGCTAAGCTTGCTTTCTCTTCAAAGTTCTGGTAGATGCGTCACGGTCAAGGATGCAACTACTCTGATACCTTATGATCCATAAACGATGGACTTATAGCCCACTTACTTCACTAACATAGTTCTTCTGCAGAATTGTATTTTGTTTTCTATAATCTCTACTCAGGATTGATTATATGGCTTGTTCATGGGTGTAACCTGTACATGACCAACCGATTATCAGTTACTGTGCATGAATTGAAGACTCACCCAAATGTCCAATGCTTTGGGAAAGACCATCCAACCAATGGTGTTAGCTTGATGAAGCCTATTGGGGTTAATTCCTATGGGCAACCCTATAAGCTACTAGAGAGCTTATAGGGCAGTGCATGACCTCCTAGAAGATACCTAGACAACATATGGTTGTGGCAAAGAACCTTAGGTTGTGTATGGCAGTGGAGAAGACAACATTGTTGTGTATGCTTTAACATGACTAAAATTTCCCAACCTTCATATACATAATTAGAAATTAAGCTAATTTATTGCAATAGCTAGTTTCTAATGGCCATATATCTTAGAATTCATTAAGAATAGATGTATGCGATTATTGAGCTATTGTTTATGATTGAGTGTTCATGGAAAATGAATTCCTGAGTGAATATAATGTATTACAATGAAATTTCTTCATTACATGCATTGATTCAATCACCACCAACATGTTAAACACAAAGAAACACCAATAACTCGAGCACAACAATTGACATAGCCACATAGTAATTCCATCACACTTTCACTTGGGAAACTCGAAGGAAAAAGCCCCAACATTGAATGGTTTCTTAGTTTTCATTTTGACAATCTCTGGTTATAGTGTAGCTAATGGCTCTCTGATCATCCTCCCTCTTGGCAAGCCAAAGCAAAAAATCCCTTTGAGAGTCAAGTTACAAGAAGATATAGGAGAGTTGGGGGGTAATGGGAAGGCCAAGAGACTGACCTTTCATTTCTCATTCCTCTCTTTCTTTTTTCTCTCCTATTTTCATTTTCTTGCTTTATTTAATTCTTTATTTTTCCTCTCTTTTGTCTCATTTAATTTTTAACATTTGCATTGTCCTTTATGTTTTATCTAACTCTCATTAATCATTGAATTACACTTAGGTACCGAGTCTTAGGACCATTCACTTGTTTGGATCCATTTCGAATCATTGGAGCTCTGAGGCATGACACATGGCAAGACAAAACCTAAAGGCTGAAGGAGCAAAACACCCTAGCTTGAAGGAGGCCCAGCATGACAAGTGGCAAGGCAAGGAGCTAAAGGAGGAATGCCTTGCTTGAAGTTGTGCCATGTGGCACTAGAAAGAATTTCTATGGTCAAAAGAGGTCCCTTGTGGGCATTACACATTATTCAAGGTGTATTACACATATTTGGTGGCATGTTTCACCTTTGAGATATTTTGGGGCATTACATTTTGTTCGAGGCATGTTCTACATATTTGGAGGAGAGCCCCTTGCATGAGTAGCTGCCATGTGGCATGGTTGACAGGTTCCAAGCTCTTAAACAAAGAATTAATGCATACTTTAAAGAGAGAGAAAGATGGCAAATGGCAATTGGACCCGCGTAAAAGTGAACGAGGTATCAAGTCTAGTTTGGATCTATAAGCTAAAGAGAGGTCAAATCAAGCATTTTTCTCACTCAAGAAGAGGTGTGCTAGGGTTAGGGAGCTCTTCAAGGGAAGTGCTTGGTGTTAAAGAGGCCCTAAATACCTAAGAGGAAGGCCTAGGGGGTGCACCCTAGGTTGGATGACATATTTTAGGGATTAAAATTGTTGATGTTTTGGTAGATGCGGGAGGATCTTTCCCTCCTAGATGACCTTTCTTAGATGCGAAGAATATTCCGGAAGCAAGTGAACCATTAAACAGATGTGTGGAAACCCTAGAAGAGAAGTCGACCTCGAGAGAATAACATTAAAGTAATAAAAGGATCTAGAAAGAGAAGTTGGCCCCACTAAGTAAAGTAATCTGGACATGCTAATATAAATAAGGAAGCGCCTAGCTCATTTGTACTCACTCTCTCACTCAACAAGAAGGGCACATGTCTAAGGAGCAGTTGCAACAACAACTAGTGCGCAAGTCTAAGGAGTTGCAACTGCAGCAGAAGGAGGCGCAAGTCTGGAGAGAGTAGTGTAGCAGCTGTCGTGGAGTATTCTCAGTCTTTCTGGTATTTCTCTTGTATGCTTCTCTTGGTGTAAGGTACACTATATTTGTATGGTTATTGTGCTGCTGCTGCAATAGTTTTGTGGCTAGGGTTTATCTGTTGGTTCTAGAGTAGGCTTGCCAAAATGATTCTAAGTAAAGGTTAGTGTGCTCGGGGGTGGTATATGTGAATGCCTATGGTTGGGTGACAATGATGTGACATTGTCTATGGTTAAACGCGCATACCAAAATTTCAACATGGAATCAGAGCTAGTTTCCTTCGTAAGAGTCTAACCGCTAGAAGGAAGATCCTCAGTTGCAGTGCCAGTTCCTTCGTGCCAGTTGCAGTGAAAGTTTCTGTGGAGTATTGAGACTAATTTTTTTTGGTTGTCCTAGTGTGCCTTACCCTAGCGCATCTCCAACTACCTTTAGATTGCAAGTTGGAGCACTTTGAAGTTTTAGGGTTTATCGTTGCTTGCCACTGCAGTCGGATGGTGCCGCTGCCTGCCGGAGGTATGTACTTGTATATGTTTAAATTGTATCACTAGCTTGAGGGTGTTTGCAGGAGAAGGGATCTTTTGTCCAAGCAACAATTGTAGATACAGAGGGATCTCGGATCCAACACATTCAGAGGAATAACACACTCGAAGGTTTGCGTATCAGGTTTGATATTTTATATTGCTATAGTTTAAGTAAGTGTTGTAACTAGAATAGTAGTCTTTAAATTCTATTATTGCTATCGCTATTACTAGTTCAGTCAACACTTGATTATTGTTGGTACAACTACCATTAGGTGAATAATCATATTAATAATGCACTTGTGTACAAGATAAATTGATCTCCTTTAGGAGATGTTCTTGGTTGTCCTTGTTTCTTGTTCCGGGCAGGTCACAGGTAATAGCTCTGAGAGGGAGCTATAATGATGGTTGCAAAAGGCAACATGAAGCAGACTATCCAGATATAGAGTTGTGCACATCCATGTAATGGAGGAGAAGAGGAGGTCAGTACATGCAGAGGAAGCAAATGACTCCGAAGACTATATAACTTCAGAGGGAGCATGCAGACTCAGAGTGAACCTGATCTCAGAGAGAGTTAGTTGCTTAGAAACTTTCATTCAGAAAGTATTCCTCTTGAAATTCAGATTCAGATTTAGATGGGAGAGACGTCCTCCAGGACTGACGGACAGGAGGCTAGATCAAAAACTTCAGAGACTTTGAGGAGATATGAGACCTCCTGGGAGGATTCCCTTGTTTCAGTGAAGGAAGCCAGTTAGAAGGACTAGGATGTGGACCTTTTACCTTGATTCCTAGACATGTACATCAGTTGACAGCAAAACATTTTGTTGAGATACCTACGTGGTACAAGCGGATATGGATTGGAATGTGCCTCGAATGGAGATGTGAAGCTGCAGGATTATACAGACTTTGACTGGGCAGGGAGTGCAGTGGATCGGTAGAGTACTTCCAGTTGCTGCTTCAATTTGGGATCAGTGTGATCTCATGGTTGAGCAGGAAGCAGACGACAATAACACTCACTACAACAGAGGCAGAGTATACAACAACCAATATTGCAAGCCGTGAAGCAACATGGCTTCAAAAGTTTCTTGCAGGACTTTAGCCGAGACACGATGCAGAAGGGAGCTGTGAAGCTCCAGTACACATCCACAGATGAGTAGCATCGGGCAGACATTCTCCCAGATTGGTCATGTTGATTTGACCAAGGGAGAATGATACATTCACTCACAAGATTAGCGATGCTGATTTGGCTAGTGGTGAATGGCCCAGGCGTAGTCTTTCTCCTATTAGTCATGTTGATTTGACTAGGAGCGGAAAGACTCTAGGTGAAGAATGTACACTTGCATTGAGAGGGAGGTGTGTTGTTTCTTCTCATGCCGGCTAACCACCCTGGCTAAGGGCTCCTTGGATCAGTGTTGCGATTTAGGGGGTAATGCACTGTCGGACCTGATGAGAGAAGAAACATCACACGCATAGTCGTGAGGACTATGGGAGTAGCTTTTTGCTACTGGATGAGACTATAACTATGGCTGATGGCATATTTTAGTAGTTGTGTGCTACTAGCTGATTGCTAAATAGTTACAGAGACATCGACTATGATTATGGCTAATGGCATATTGTAGTAACTGTGTGTTACTAGCTGATTGCTGCATAATCATAGGTATGACTATGGCTGATGGCATTGTAGTAGTTGTGTGCTACTAGCTTATTGCTGCATAGTCATACGGATCTTGACTATGGTTGAGGGCATATTGTAGTAGCCGTGTGCTACTAGCTGATCGTTGCATTGTCATGGAGGTGGCAGATCCTGACTATGGCTGAGGGCATATTGTAGTAGTTGTGTGCTACTGGTTGATTGATGCATAGTCATGGAGGTGGCAGATCCTGACTATGGCTGAGGGCATATTCTAGTAGCTGTGTGCTACTAGCTGATTGCTGCATAGTCATGGAGGTGGCATACTATGATTATGGCTAAGGGCATATTGTAGTGGCTATGTGCCACTAGATGATTGCTGCATAATCATAGAGACTATTGTATTACATGGTGGTTCTGATTGCAGGTGAGAGACATTGTGGCTCTGTATAGTAGCTCTGTGCTACTTGGAGTGGTTGTGCACCACTGGATAGTGGTTATGTACTACTATGGATCGACACAGTTATGTTCTACTAGGTGGCATTGTAGTAGTTGTGCGCTACTATCTAATTGCCATGGAGACTACCAGTTCACATTGGAAGTAGCTAAGTGCTACTTGATCGCAGAGATTGTGACAGACGATTCGAGCTACCGATGGCATTGTGGCAGTTGTGTGCTACCAACTGATTGCAGAGTAGTCAATGGACTACTAGATGAAGACATCGTGAAAGATGCCTCCCTAGCTAAGAGGGAGTGTTGATGTTTTGGGAGCCGCAGGAGGATCTTTCCCTCCTAGATGACCTTTCTTAGATGCAGAGAATATTTCGGAAGCAAGTGAACCATTAAACAGATGTGTGGAAACCCTAAAAGAGAAGTTGGCCTCAAGAGAATAACAATAAAGTAATAAAAGGATCCAGAAAGAGAAGTTGGCCCCACTAAGTAAAGTAACCTGAACAGGCTAATATAGATAAGGAAGCACCTAACTCATTTGTATTCACTCTCTCTCACTCAGCAAGAAGGGTGCATGTCTAAGTAGCAGTTGTAGCAACAACTAGTGCGCAAGTCTAGGGAGCTGCAGCTGTAGCAGAAGGAGGCGCAAGTCTGGAGAGAGTAGTGCAATACTTGTCGTGGAGTATTCTCAGTCTTTCTGGTATTTCTCTTGTATGCTTCTCTTGGTGTAAGGTACACTATCTTTGTATGGTTATTGTGCTGCTGCTGCAATAGTTTTGTAGCTAGGGTTTATCTGTTGGTTTTGGAGTAGGCTTGCCGAAATTATTCTAAGTAAAAGTTAGTGTGCTCGGGGGTGGCATATGTGAATGCCTATGGTTGGGTGACAATGATGTGACATTGTCTATGGTTAAACAAGCATACCAAAATTTCAACAAAAATATCATTTCCCCTCTCTAAATCCTCAAGGGAAGAAACCCTATTTTGGATTGAAAGGCATAAATAGAGGAGAGATTCATTTGCTAGAGGCATGGTTGGAAGTGTGGGAGTTCCCCTCTAAGCTTAGTTGAATATCTTTAGGAGGATGGGAAGAAGGACAAATCCAATGCGATGTTTCCATCTTTGTTCTATTTTTCTTGGGATGATTTGATGGCTGGAAATGACATGTACAAATTTATTGGTGTAATTTTTAAAGAAGGGTGAGTTTGCTCCACGAAGAAGGTTGAGGTGAAAACTTCCCTTTGTCTTGATGTAATCATTGTTCACATTGAAGGATATTTGATGCTGTAGTTGTTTGGTTAGAGTTATTCACTCTATGTTTGAGGCATTCTATAGCCGGGGATCATTGTCAAGTGTGGTATGTATAGGTCCTCCTGATCTCGTGGTGAAATTAGACTTGAAGAAAAGATGTATTGTTGGTTCTTCATTCAATAAGAACAATATCCTACATTGTTTGTTTCATTTATGGTTTCATATGTTGCTGTTCTTTAATTGTTGATGGTTTCATGTTATTACTTGGCTGATTTTGTACTTGTTGTTAGGAGCATCTTTGGAAGAGCACTCCTTTAATTTTTTTCATATTGAAGTTCATCTATGTGGTTGGTTAGAGTGCATTTGTAATGGCCTAGCTATACATTTTCCATCTATTTCAAACCCTCTTGTCCATTGATCCTGACTTCATAGCCCAATTGGATAGGTACTGGTCTTGATAAGTTCCACCATCCTTTTATTCTAAAGAAAATCATAAACCTTTTTTCTAGGGTTTCCCCCTTTTGCCAAAAAAGAATTGGCCTAAAGTGAGAGGAAGAGTTATTGTGGTGACAATGGACAACCTTATTAGGTGCCCCTATGGTTGCACTTCGTTCAAGGAGTTGGATATCTTTGAGTGTAGGTCTAAAAGTTAACACCACAAATCAATTGGTTAACGTGATCTTGGACTACTACATTCAAAAGTAGCATCCCTCCAACCCAACAATGGTAAATATGAAAACAAATCTTTCAACTTTCCAAGTAAGATTTTTGTTAAAAAATGCTTTCTTTAACAATTAATATGTACAAGTATATCATAGATATGTACAAATATATGACAAAAAAGGGCCATGTCGGTGGCCACCACTATTATGGGCAGAATTCAAAAAGCTAAATTCTACACAATCAAAGCATTGGTATCTTATGGAACAAGTGATATACGAAGTATCCCAAATCACTTAAAGCATTAGACAACAATAAATAAATCTTTCTTTAAGTCAAAGAGGGAGAGAAGAAGAAAGGGACCAACCTAGTATGAGTTCTCAAAGTATTCTTCTTCTCTTTTGTTTCCTTGAGTAGTAGTGGGAGAAGCAACAATGAATGATACAAACTCACTTCTAGACTTGTACATAAGCAAAACATCTGACACTTTACTCTTTCCTTGGGGAGATTCAAAATCTAGAATTAATCAAACATTGAAAGTGCATTAAACAAGAGAACAACCTAATTCTAAGGAAGCAATATCAACATACATCCATTTAGACAATGATTTTGGGCAAAGGAAAACAATAAAATTATTATCAAATCGAGGACAGCATGAGTACAATTATGCCTTTCTATGAACGTTGGTAATCTCCAAGCCATCTCTTTGATCGGTTCATTCCTCTTCGAAAGATCTCTTCCAAGCCAAACGAAATAAAGATCCAAAACTCTTCTTTTCTCAACAATCAATATAAAGGGATTGAAGGAGGCTAAGAGAGTAGATCAACAACACTCACAAGATGGGTAATGAATCAATAAACCAACAACATAACCTTGCAAAATCTAGAGATGGTAATCAAGGAGGGTACCTTCTTTTACAATGAATTAGAGAGATAACAAAGCACAAAGTTTAGTAACTTACATGTGTTAGTTAGGTCTTATTGGAGTTGCCATTTCGTCTGTTTAAATTATTGAGCTTTTTGACATGTGTTTTCATGCAAGCACGAGCCTTTTCTTAAATTTGTTACAGGTCTATGGCTTTTCAGGACACATTCATGAAGGTCCATAGGGATTGAAAAATTACTCACGGTCCTCCCTTTCTTAAGCATCTTTGGTGGGAAACTTGTCGATTTTGCCATTAATATTTACTTTTGGGGTTTTTGGCAAGTATTGACTTTGGGAATGGCTCAAGAGTGGACCTCTTGATGATTTTTCATTAAAAATGTGGTTTTGTCATTTGATGGACAAAACTATGGATAACACCCACAAACAAAAGTATAGTTTACTTAAAAGCCATAAATGCCGACAAAACTGCCTTAGATCTTCCTAACATAAATATAGTGCCACTTGGTCATAATTTAAGCTGTTGTCAAAATCAAACTTGCATTAGGTGGAGGATTATCCTTGTCATCCATTGTTAATTGGCTCCATGTCAGGGACAACAACACTCCAACCATCATTTCAAGGTTGTTTCTCCATCTTAGAAATTGCCTTCTTGGTAGTTAGGTATTTGTCATTCAATGGTTATGCAAGAGCATTGTGTCCTCTATGGCTTTTGGTCCTTAGCAGTCCTTGTGTCACTACAAATTCTTCGGCAACACTTTCTTTCCTAGCTATCAAAGTTTAGATCTTTGGTTAGATTTGCTTTTGGACTTTTTCTTTAGGAGGGGCCCTTAGTGCTCCCACATTGTATTGATGGTATTGTACTTAGTAGTCTCATTGACCTATTTGTGGGCACTTCTTGGACATTATTAAATTTATCCTATCTTATTTTATCTTGTCTGTCCTCTTTTTCATGACCCTTCCAACTTCTTGCCTAATGCTCCTTTATTCTATTGAGATAGTTTGGATTGAGTAGAAGGGGTCGAGGAATGAATATGAGGCTCTTGGCTCATGGTGAAAGGCACCCCTCCCTCGTATCCAATGAGTTGGCAAAAGTACGTCGCATCCAACTCTAGCTTTTGAGTCTGCATTGTAACTTGTAGTGGGAGGTTAACATAAATTAATAAGGTAGATTTCCATGAGAAGGAAGCATGGAGAAGTTGGCCACAAGACTATTAAATTTTCTCTTAAGCAGTTAAGTGTGTTCAGAGTTCTTTAACTTTAGACTATTAAAACAATAACTGCATGCATAAGGATCACTGAAAGAAAGACATCCACATTATACACAAGATTTATCCTGGGAAACCCTCGTGGGGGAGAAAACCCAACAAAGCTTCTTCAATACAGATTCTTCAACAAGTACAATGTCTCTCTCAAGACAGATCTCACCAAAACAGAAGATAAACCAAAAACCCTAACTAGAATAGGGTAGCGCACCACTAGACTAAGATAGTCCTCCAACAGAGAACCAAAACCCTTCACCAGAACACCCTTCCTCTGTAGCTGTGTCTCCTCCTCAGACTTGCACACTTCTTCTTGTGTGAGAGAGCTTGTTGTATGTGTTTTCCAAGTGAGGCGCCTAACCTCTTATAAATACAGGTTGAGCCACCCAGAATTAGGTCAGGGCTGACTTGTACACTTTACCCCTTTTAATTTACAATTGACTTTTGTCAAGGCACAATAGGGTCGGCTTTTACAAAGGCACAGTAGGGCCGACTGAACAAATATAATATAATATTATCTTTTAGGGTTTTGTCTTGGTCTAATACAATATGAATACAATAAGAATATCATCCGAAGCTACTCAAACTTCAACAAAGACTTTGAGACCCACTTCCAAGTAGACTTGGCAAAGCAACAAAACCAAAAGAGATTTTTAAGGCTTTCAAGCTAACCTCCAAAAGGGCACGAGGGTTGATGGATTCCAATATAGACAAATCCATGACATACAACTAGCCCACCCAAGATAAGGGATCGAGAAAAGCCTTTTTTGACTCCACATAGGTTTTCCACACATTTCTTAGATGAAAGAGCTAGGTGGATTGCTTATATTTAAGTCTCTAGAGTTTATTTAGTTGGGTGTCCAAAACATGTTTATGACAGAATCACCTATACCCATCCCACCGACATATACATTTGAAGGCCTTTGATTGATTTGAATCCTAGTCCTTTTACCAGTGATTGTGAGATTGAAACCCCAACTTTAATAGGAGGGAGTCCGACATGAGCTCTTTAATACAATCTTAGATCAACCTATCAGGCTTGAAGAGTTAGAAGCATCCCTCCAACTCTAGCCAAGGGAGCAAATCTCTGGTCTGTGAAAGATGTTGCATATAGTTTTAATTCTATTTTTGAAGAATCACAAGGATGATAAACATGGTGACTTGGCCAGAGTTTTGCCTTCTTGCAGGAGAATAGGTGACCGCCAAATTGAATGTTCATTGAAAGAGAGGCCAAATTTGAATTACTGGCCTTTCCAATTTAGGAAGGGCTTAACAACCTTCCAAGATTTTCAAATGCTTTGAGCAACAACAATTCCTTTACTTTTAACTAAGGTTAGGGTGACAATTTAGGTTTGTAAATTCAATCTTGACCATGACTTATTGCCAAAAGGAGTTCCCTCATTGATATAATTATGTAAGAGCACCTTCCAAGCCTCTATTCCTTCAAGGTCTTGGATGATCCACTTGCCATAGAGCTTGGTTCCTAAAACACTAAATTTTTTTCCTTGGTTGACTCCAATCACACCCTTGGTTTGATAGCTAATCAAGTATGTGTCAGGGACTTTGCAAGTAGTAGTGAGTTTTGGGTGAATCTTGGACCTAGGTGCTGTGGAAAAAGTATGAAGGCATTTCGTAGTATTAGCCATTGATTCTTTCTCCTCAAGGATGGTGAGGAAGGAATCATTTGCGAAGTGCCCATTAACTAATTGCCCAACTTTAGGCTTATAGAGAGGAATACTCATGATGAGCCCTTGAACCACTTTGTGGGCAATTAAAAATCCTAGTGCTTCAATCATCGTCACATAAAGCCCAAGAGCCAGTGGAGATCTTGGGCAGATGGGATGAAAAATTCTTACCTCTTATGATTTGCATCTCTTTGTATAAAGATAGGTTGATGCTTTTGAGAACATAGTTTGAATTACACGTAGAAAGAAGGGTTTGAAGCCCGAAGATTTTTTGCATGGCCAAGATGGAGGGCCATTTGACCTTGTTATAGGCATTTTTGAAGTCAATTTTAATAAAAAGTGTCAAGGCTTGAACATTGGACACACTCCATCCCTTCCTAAATGGTTGTGAGCTTATTTAGGATACATCGTGCTTTGTTAAACCAAAGTTTTTTGAACTAATAATCTTGGGTAGAAAGTGATTCACTCTCAAGGCTAGGGCTTTAGCTAAGGTTTTGTATTCACTCTCAAGGCTAGGGCTTTAGCTAAGGTTTTGTAACATACATTAGGGAGGGTAATGGATCTCCAAATGGTGACAAGTTCGAGATCATCGGGATTGGGATTTAAATAAATATTTCCTTTGTTGATACTAACCATATTGATTGCTTTTTGATAGCTTCCTTGTAAACATGGAGCAAGTTCGGGCCTAGAAAATCCCAAGTCTCGTAAAATTTGCATGGAAAATCGTCCAAAGAGAATTTATTCTCAACTATAGTTGACAAGGCAATTGTCAACTCATTTAAATTCAATGAATACTTGCACAACCTTGTTTGGGCTTCTTAAAGTTTACTTGGGAACATATCTGGATAGGTTTGCATGCCCAACCTATGTTTTTTGATAAGACCTTGAGATTGAAAAGCACAAACCTGTCTAGAGTTTTGAAAGTTTATACTTGGATCACATCCAAGTAGGTTTGCATGGCCACACCAATTTCTATGATAAAGCCCTAGCATTGCAAAACCAACTATGTTTATATATTCTCATGTTGGGTAAGCTTCTTGTTTAGGTTTTTGATAGTAGATATTTTCTCTATAGCTTCTTTCGAAGCCATAGCTTTGAAGAAGTCTTTCTTTAGTTGATCACCAATCTTGAGCCATTGAGTCTAGCTTGTTGACATGGCACTTTATTTTTCATCTAATTTCTGATAATGCCAAAGCTTTGTTGTTTTGACCTGAAGCTCTTTATTGAGGGGACTGCATTGAAGTTGTTGGCTTTCAATTCAAAATCTTCTTTAACTACCTCCTTTGTTGGATTGAGGTGAATTGCCTACCATAACCCCTCAAAAACAAGATGGTTTGGGTGGTAGCTCTTTCCCACCATTCAATCCAACGATCTTCTCCTCTTGGCCTTGGAATAAGTTTCCAAATTTTTTGGGTACAATTCAAGCGAATTTGTTTCTTTAGGTGAGAAACATTCATAATGTAATGAGCCTTAGACACATGCATTTTAGCAACTCCCTAGGACATGGCGAAATAGATAGGATGGTGATTTTAGATTGACAATGTAGCCTTCCCTAGCACTTGGACATACCTAACTCCCCCAAAAGTAAAGAAAAAGGTATTCTACACATAGAGTTGGCCCCACCAAATCTTTTAAGGACTTGCATATTGCCCTTATGGAAATTTGATTTGGTAAACCAAAGCTCCCCTGACTCATTCCTCTTAAAATCGCTTGAGTCATAAAATTCAAGCTAGTATTTGAGAGCATATCCTGCTTCCTTCTCTCTTAGAGGAATTCTGGCAAGAAGCATACCTTTCTTGTTCTTTTGAGCATCAATCGTATTGAAATCTCCATAAACAAGCCATCGAGCTTCAAGAAGCTCATCGACCATCCATCTCCAAAAGTTTGCTCTTTCTTTTGCATAAATATTTGCAAAAGAAGCTACTTTGCGAGATGTGTCCATGCCTTGATCCATAGCAACAACAAGAAGCTCGGGAGAGTCTAGAGTTGCTAAACCTCCCCTTCCTTCATCATCATGTTTGACCAAATAAAATTTGGAGAACTTTTTTCAAGAAAATCCAAAACTTTCACTTCTTTGCAAACAAACTATTTTTGAATCTTGAAACAAGGTCCTAATCCTTTTGACCTAAGTCCCTTGGTTCATGTTTGTGTTCGATTCAACAATAATGAAATTTGATAAAATTTTGCCATGCTAAAATCATGTGATAAAATTTGGCATTAAGTTGGAATATATCTATATCTATATCTATCTATCTATCTATATGTTTTTGTTTTTGTTTTTTGCAAGAAAAACTTAACAGGAAAACCTCTAGGCACTCCCTCGCTTTTTACAGGTGGTACCTAGTGTAAACTGTAAACTAGTCGGTGCCATTTATGGTGTCTGCCTAGTAGGGACATTGAGTGAGGCACACAATAGAGGCAACCAACTTAGGGGATCGACCTCGAGACCTCCTGCATGACGCTCAAAGCATTCAACCACTAGAGCTAGCCCACTGGGCTTCAATATATATATATATATATATATATATATATATATATATATAAAATAAAATTGACTTTTTAATTATATAACCTTTATGAAATTATGGTTAAATTATATAATTCACATATCTTTTAATATAAAAATATAATGAGAATATTACATATAAAATTTAATATTTTATTTTATCAATATATTCCATGAAAAATGTCCTCAGGGAAGCCCTCCAGGTGCTTCCTTACATTTTGTGAATGGTGCCCGGGGTAAATGTTGTCAGAGTACAACAAGTACTCCTAACCTAGAGGGACTCTATTGAACTTGAACCCCATGATCTCTCAATGATCTCCACCTTGAAATTGGTCAGTTCAAATTGATTGAGTTAGCAATTGGGTTTGAGTCTTTATATTAATATATATAACATTGGTTTGTAATAACAAATTATGAAATTAACTATTGTGATGATAGATAAGTTATAGCTATCATATAAAATTAATTGGCAGATCCATCCATCGGCTAAGATTGAGGTTTTACATACTCTTGACAAACTTGACATTCCCTTGACTTGGGAATCACATAAATTCCATTCAATGCAACCAATTTGAGACATCCCGTCTATTGACTAGTGGGAAAAGGCTTTTTTGCAACCATTTTGAGACATTATGTCCACTGGCTAATACATAGAGGCATCCTAACAATGGAAACCATTTTGACAAGTCATTACCAATGCAATAATAGAGTGTCGATACACAATATAGAGGACCTGTAAGCATATTTACGAAGGCATCCATACAAAGTACAACATATACAAACAAACAAAAGTCTTAGCAGACAATCGTTCTTAAGAGCACAGTAAAAGGTAATTATTAAATGACGGCTTGATTGAACAATGGATTAATTGGTTGAACTTTAACAAATTTGTGTGGTTGCTTATTAAATGTGTCAATTTTGAACTCGATCAAGGATTTATGACAAACACAGTGACAACTTTCGACCATATCATAACTTTTTTGCAAGGGTTAACAAGCCCCCATACATTCCTTGACTCTGTTTTGATTAGGGTAGAGTAAGGATGGAATCTAAATCCAAAACAAGATTATTACCTTAGCCTAGTTAGTACATTGAAGGAGTTTGAGGTTGACGGGCCTTGGAGGACACGAGTGAAATAGTTGTGCATGTGTGGTGTGAATTTGGGTTCCTTTGAGCCTCCTTAGGGTCACTAGATTTCTTGGGAATTATGAAGTGGAGGCAGAGAGTGTGCCCTCTTATTACCATCATGAGGGGCAATGTTTTAAGAGGGCCACACAGAGTTCTTGATTGCGATTGAGGCCATTGGTTTGATTGTAGTTGATACGATAGTTGTTGAAGTTTTGTTGGCCTGAGCCTTTTAGCTACAATAGCCTTATTGACCTTTGAATTCCTTCAAACAACTTGAACCCATCCATCTTTGACTTCATTGTTACCCTGAGGCTCTATTCAAGCTTGAGGTGCCTAGTTGGCTTGGGGTTGAGTTGGGTTGGGTGTGACTAATCTTGAATCTTTTTTGTGTGTGTGCTTTAGCACTTAAAACATGCATTGGGCAGATTTATGTACTTGACAAGTTGTTTAAACATCTTATCCTCCACTCAAATGAACACAAACTCTTTAAGGTCTTTTGTATGGATTGACTTTTAAGCGATACCCTCTTTTGAGGGCGAGGGTTAAAGAACCTTTAAGGGTCATGGCAGATGAAATTGTTTAGTGGTGTTGAAATTAGTGCAGCTGCAAGAGCCATCCTCCTGGAGGATGGCATAAGACCCTAGCTGTGGACTAGGGCCCCCAACACACTCCTGGGGTTTCTTGGTATGAGACCAAGCAGTGAGAGCCATGGCAAAAGACCCTAGTGAGGGCCCCCAGTATATGACTTGGGTTCTTGGTCTTGGACCAAGTGGTAAGTCCCTAGATGTGTTCTAGGGAATCCTTGCCCGGTGCTTGGATTAATCCTTGGACGTGTTACTTGTTGGTTGATATAAGTCCCTAGATGTGTTCTAGGGCCCCTGGATGTGTTCCAAGGAACCCTTGCTTAATGCATGGGTTGATCCTTGGTCTTGTACCTTGGTGGATAAGACCCTAGATGTGTTCTAGGGCTCCAAATGTGTTTTGGGGCAACCTGGTCTTTGACCAGGTAGATCTTGGTGAAGTACCAAGATGTGTTGATGTGTGATCCTCTTCCTCTCTCCCGGGATGGTCCATGAGACCTAGGAGTGCCTATAAAGACGGACATGACCACATTGTTGATGTACTCTCTTATGCAATGATGATAAAGTTTATAGGTCATTATGAGACTCATGTGGACATGTTTTGCCATTATGGACCCCCCCTTGACTTTCTCCTAAAAGGTTCCCCCTTGTGGTCTTGCTTTCCCTCTTGTTTTATGTGATTGGGGTTTTTATAATTTACATTAATATTAATTGACATTTAATTAATATTTATATTAATTAATTGTCAATATTTAATTATTATTTTATTTGCCCTAACCCCTCTCCTTAGATATAAAAGAACCCTACCCTCTAGCATTTCATTACACACATTCACTCCTATCTCTCCTTGCTGCGGCTACCTCAGTGAAATGCTTCTTGTGATTGGTGCGACCTCTCCTTTGGTTTATCAGTTTCTGATCTAAGGTGTTTTGCTTGGCTGGGAGCTTCTTCTTGATTGTTTGCTGGTGCATGAGATGTTTGAGGTGCTTCCATTAGCTGCCGAACCTATCAACAAAGACTAAGGTGCTTGAGGTGCCTCCTTTAGGGTGCTGGATTTGCCTATTAGGGCCACGGACATGAGTACAGGTGCCGCAACCTCTTTTCTAGGCTGTCTCCTTGCTGTGTGAAGGCCACGGCCTCTCTTCCTGGCTGTCACGTGTTGAAATGAGGCTCCAGCGGGGGTTTCTACTTGCTGTCCAGATTTATCCTATGTGGAGGGTTTGCTGTTTCAATTGTGGAGGGTTTGCTGCTTTCAATTTTGGAGGTCTTGCTGTTTTTCTTTGTGGTGTTCTTGCTGTCTCAAGTTGTGGACAACATCTTTTGAGGGTCTATACTTTGGCAAAACTGTCCCACAGTCCTTATTGACAGAGATCAAACCCTAGAGGTTTGATCCATGAACCTAAACTAATTTCTGAGCATATTTCTGAGGTATACATCCACACATGTGATTGGTTCATCTTTCATTGATCAAGAGGTAAGCTTGAGGTTTGTTTTTACACTCAGAAATTTTTAATTATCTTCAGAATTTAATTTAGATTTGTTTATATCATTTCTTACATGTGCTGATCTAGTAAACATAAAATTTTAAAAGCATTTTGTTTTTCATTTTTTCCCTAATTCTAACATGCTATTAGAGGTTAGGGGGTGAAAAGAGCTCAAGAATTGCAGACTTGAGCCTACGTAGATCCACTTCTTAGGGTTTGTTTTGTAGATCAATAGTAAATCATTTTCATAATCTGATCCAGAACTCAACATGGTCTCATCTTCAGTCAAAGCTGAAGATAGATTTGAAGGGGCCTCCAACTTCAATGCTTGGAAGTGTAGGATACTCAACATCCTAGAAGAGGGTGACTTGGATGAGCTGGTTACCAGGGTAATAGAAGAACCCACTTCAAATACTTGCAGGGCAGCATACAAGAAGAGATAGGCCAAAGCCAATGTTTTAAAAACCGCCAAACCGAAACCGAAACCGACCGGTTTGACCGGTTAGATGGCGGACCGGGTCGAACCGGTAGAAAAACCGAACCGGTCGACCGGTTTAAGACGGAACCGGCCGGTTCGGTTCTGTTTTGCCCAATGACGCCCGCGGATGCCAAAATCTTATATTTTTTTGTTTTTTTTAAATCTTTTACCCTCCTAAACCCTAACATAATGTTATAAAGGCATAGCAGCCCCCTCTAAGAGTCTCACACCTCTCTCATTCATCATTTGGGGGCATTTGGAAGCATTTTGGAGGTTTTGGGTTTTGGAGCAGCATTGATTTTTGAGGAGCAGCCTTGAGGAGCTTATTGGGCAAGTGTTTTGGGTAGTTTGTGGTGGATTTGGAATCTCAACTAGGAGGCTATAGTTCATCTTCAAGTTTGGAGGAGACTCTAGAGGTATGTTGAACAATTTCCACTCATTTTTTTTCCATCTTGAGAGTTGAATGATGAATCTTGATTGTTGAATGTTTGAAATTTGTAAGAGTCTAAGACAAGGTTCCTTCTTTGTATTTTCAGATTGCTTGCATTGTGCAAATTCCACCTTTGAAGTTTGATTTAGCCTTTGAGTTTGCATTTACAAATTTACAATGGCCCCAAAAACTAAAGATGCCGCATGGGTTCATGCCAAGGTGATTGAAGGTAGTATGTATTGCAAGTATTGTCAAAAATGCATTTGGGGGGGGGGGGTGGCATTCGTAGGTTGAAAGAACACTTGGCTGGTGTTAAAGGCCAAGTTAAATCATGTGAGGCACCATTGGATGTTATTGGGCCTATTAGAGAAGAGATGCAAAAAGTACTTAATGACTACCAAGTTCGTAA
>ML777833.1:1695984-1721517 GCA_009831015.1 Picea engelmannii
ACCATATTTTGGACCCCATGTGCTGCACATTGCATAGACCTCATGCTTGAGGACATTGGAAAACAAGAATGGATCAAAAGCACTATAGAGCATGCCAAAAGCATCACAAAGTACATCTACAACCACTCATGGGTTTTGAACCTGATGAGGAAAAGCACAGAGAAAAGAGAACTTCTTAGGCTTGCCATCACTAGATTTGCATCTCACTTCTTGACATTGCAATCTATGGCTTCCCAATCAAGTAACTTGCAAAAGATGTTTGCATCTAATGAATGGAATGAATCTCAGTGGGCCCGCAAACCAGATGGCAAAGACACCAAAAAGAAAGTTAATGATCCCAGATTTTGAAAAAAAGCAGCAGAAATTGTGAAAATTGCCGAGCCACTTGTTAAGGTGTTGCGGCTAGTGGATGGGGAAAAATTGGCCATGGGTTACATTTATGAGGCTATGGATCAGGCAAAGGAGCAAATAAATGCGGCATACAAGGATAGAGTGACCAAGTATGGGCCTATTTGGGACATCATTGATCGTAGATGGAACAATCAACTCCATCGCCCTATACATGCAGCTGGGTATTTCCTGAACCCAAGGTATCGTTACAGAGCGCAGCTTGGAGAAGATGCGACTGGGGAGGTTAGAGATGGCTTGATTGATTGCCTTGAGTGCATGGTCCCTTTTGAGAGTGATCAGTTGGAGATACACCGACATATCACTTGTTTCACTAGAGCCACAGGTACCTTTGGCAAGAACCTAGCAAAGATTGCAAGGGATGTGGATGAGCCAGGTAACAATTCCAAAGTTTAAACTTTAAAGTTCAAGTGTTTAAATTTTATATACTTCAAGGATCTAACTCGGCTAACTATGTTTTTTGCAGCAAACTGGTGGGAGTCATTTGGCAGCCATTGTCCTCAATTGCAAAAGTTTGCAATTAGAGTGTTGAGTCAAACTTGCAGTGCTTCTGGGTGAGCGCAATTGGTCTGTCTTTGAGAGGATTCACACGAAGAAGAGAAACCGCTTAGAACAGAAACGGTTAAATGATCTAGTCTTTGTGCAGTACAACCTCCGGCTCAGGCGCAACCAATTGTTGAGCAAAAGACCCGATACAGATTCTATTGTGTTGGATGATGTTGATCCAACTTCAGATTGGGTAGTAGAGACTCACCCACCAGAGTTTGATGATGACCATGATTTGGAGATGGAGTTAACAAGGTAGGCTCAGATGGATGCAGATCCACTATTAGGGCCTCGCGGTTCGATTCCAGTGTCAGACATGGCATGCCCTAGTGGAACTGCAGTCAGTCGTAGTCGCTGTCGTATACCTCGTGTGCCTCGTCGCGGTCGTACTACTACAGCTAGTGTAGCTTCAGAGTGTGTAGTCACAAATGTCCCTGATGCTGATGAGTTTGAGGCAGAGTTCGAGTCCGAGTCAGATGATGATGTCGAGGATGCCCATGCCATTTCTACTTCTAGCAGTAGTGATGATTGATCGTTGATCATGTTGATCAATGAGATAGTGACTTGTAGTTTTGACTCTTGCTAATATGTGTTTTGTTGTTGTGGTCTATAGAGGATCGAGGCCATTTTGACTCTAGAGCCTCCTTGATTATGTATTTATGTTCCAATCTCTAGATATGTATTGCACTTGGTGCCATTTTGATATATTCATGAACATACTTTGGATATTTTGTCTCTAATTGTCTCTAATGGTTTGGAAACATGATTTAAAATCTTTCCGATCTCTAGATATGTATTGCACTTGGTGCCATTTTGATATATTCATGAGCATACTTTGGATATTTTGTCTCTAATTGTCTCTAATGCTTTGGAAACATGATTTAAAATCTTAAAAATATATTTTTTTCGTTAAAATTTAAATATTTTATGTATTTTTTTAAAAAACCGGTTCATTGAAACCGGTCGAAGGTTCCGGTTCAGGTTGGACCTTCGACCGGTTCCGGTACCGGTTTCGGTTTTTAAAACATTGGCCAAAGCTAAAAGAGTCATTTTTGACTCAGTTAACGACAACGTGATGCCCATCATTGGTCATCTAAGGACTGCCAAAGAATGCTTTGATGCCCTAGCAAATCTTTATGAAAAGAAGGCTCCAACTCAGAAGAGAATATTAAAGAAACAACTACGTACATTAAGGATGGGAA
This sequence comes from Picea engelmannii, assembly GCA_009831015.1. NCBI lineage: Eukaryota > Viridiplantae > Streptophyta > Pinopsida > Pinales > Pinaceae > Picea > Picea engelmannii. The sequence continues at coordinate 1,698,141 of ML777833.1, forward strand.
AGGATGAAACCATCGCTGCCTTCTTCTCCAAGATTGCTCAAACCAAAGATCAACTTACAACAGTAGGAGTTGCTGTGGATGACGATGACCTTGTACAAACTGCAGTTGATGGACTCCCTGAGTCATGGGGAACCTTTCTTGCTTCAGTCAACGGAAGAGAAGCTCAACCTAACTTTGAGAGATTATGGCATGATTGCTTAGAAGAAGAAGGAAGACTCAAGAGTAGAAATGAGCACTCAACTGTAAGAGATCATGCCCTTTCAGCTAAAGCCAAGAGATGGAAGAAGTTTCCTCAACCCAAAGACAAAGGTAAGAAACCTCAAGGTAAGCTATCTCATCTTCATCCTCATTTATCTAAAGTAAGATGTTTTAACTGCAATAAGCTAGGACATTATGCAAAAGATTGCAGGAACCTTCCCTCTCAGCAGAGAAGAAAAGGTAAGTTCCATGCCTTAGTTGCCACTGAAGAAGCAGAGCCTCAACATGAACCTCAAAGAAGAAGAACTAGGGCAACCACCAAAGAGCAAGAACAACACTAAGAATATTATCTCATCTCAGCTTTTTATGGCACTATAACCAAGTCAGAGGAGGTATGGTTAATGGATAGCGGTGCCTCCAAACACATGACAGGCTTCAAACAGAATCTTGCAAATTATCGGGATAAGAAGTTCAATGTAAAGGTAGAACTGGGTGATGATGGTACACATGACATAAAAGGGTTTGGATCTGCTTCATTTCAGCTTCAATCAGGTAATGTATTTCATATTGATGAAATTATTTATGTTCCTGGTTTAAAGAAAAATCTCATCTCAGTTGTAGTGTTAGAAAGCAAAGGATACTCAATAGCCTTCACCAAAGAGAAGGCTCTCATGTGGCCCTCAAATGGAGATTTGAGCTCTGCCATGACTATCGGAACTCGTGAGAGTGGACTTTACAAAATCACATATCAAGTTGTTCAAGCATTAGCGCATGAGATGATAAACCCCCGCGAGCTCTGGCACAAAAGGCTTGGACATCTCAACTACAATGCACTTCCAGGTTTGTAAAAGATGGTAACATGTATGCCAGTGTTTTCATTTGAGCATGATAGTGTTTGTAGAGGTTGCGCTCTCGGTAAAAATACAAAGAAAGCTTGTCCTCACAGCAATAGAAAAACTAATGGCATTTTAGATCTAATTCATTTTGATCTTTGTGGACCTATGACTGCTCCATCTATGAATGGTTGTCTTTACTATATCATTTTTATTGATGATTGTTCTCGTAAAACTTGGATTTATTTTTTAAACACTAAAGATGAATCTTTTAGCAGATTTCAAGATTTCAAGAATCTTGTTGAGAATCGGACAGGTAGACACATTCAGGTTTTCAGAATAGACAATGGAAAATAATTTGACTCCTATAAGTATGATGAACTTTGTCGGGCTTACGGGATTAAGAGGGAGCTGATTGTGCCTTATAATCCCCAACATAATGGAGTTGCAGAAAGAAAAGAGGACTAAGCTAGAGCCCTCCGGAAAGAAAGGAAATTTTGTGAGATACAGTGAAACCTCAAAGGCTTACAAAATTTATGTTCCAGGTCAAAAGTTCATTGAGGTCAGCAGAGACGTGACTTTTCATGAAGAAGCAACTTTTCGTCGTGCCAGAGAATTTCCATGTGATATAGAGGAGCATGAAGTTTCATCTCCTGAACCTTCAGATTCATCTCTTCCAGATGTGCAGAGGGAGGAGACCTCAGAGACTTCAATGGATCCCACAAGGGATACTATTGAGTTTCTCTTAGAGAAACCTCCTGTTAAGAGGAAACCAGCCTGAAGAAGCAGAAAAACATGCAACACCTAAAGGCACCTTTAGAGAAAGCAGGAAACCAGATAAGTACTCCGGCCTAATAGTTAAATTGAATCTTGTGATTGACTCAGAACCTTCCACCTTTGAAGAAGCCTCCAAACATCAAGTGTGGAAAGATACTATGATAGAAGAGTATGATTCAATTCTAAAGAGTGATGTATGGGTAGTGGTCCCAAGACCTCGTGGCAAATCAGTGGTAACCTCCAAATGGATTTATAAAATAAAGCATACAATAGATGGCAGTGTTGAAAAATTCAAGGCTAGATTTGTGGCTCGTGGCTTCTCTCAGAAAGAAGGAATTGACTATGACGAGATCTTTGCTCCTGTTGCCAGATATACTTCCATCAGGATCATTATCTCTCTTGCTGTAGTTTTTGGTTGGAAACTTCACCAGATGGATGTTAAGACTGCTTTTTTTAACGGTGAAGTTGAGCAAGAGGTGTATATCGAACAACCATCAATTCTAAAGAGTGATGTATGGGTAGTGGTCCCAAGACCTCGTGGCAAATCAGTGGTAACCTCCAAATGGATTTATAAAATAAAGCATACAATAGATGACAGTGTTGAAAAATTCAAGGCTAGATTTGTGGCTCGTGGCTTCTCTCAGAAAGAAGGAATTGACTATGACGAGATCTTTGCTCCTGTTGCCAGATATACTTCCATCAGGATCATTATCTCTCTTGCTGCAGTTTTTGGTTGGAAACTTCACCAGATGGATGTTAAGACTGCTTTTCTTCACGGTGAAGTTGAGCAAGAGGTGTATATCGAACAACCTGAAGGGTTCGTGATCCATGGGAAAGAATCCCATGTGTGCAAACTCAAGAAAGCCTTGTATGGATTGAAGCAAGCTCCGAGAGCTTGGTATGGGAGAATTGACAGTTTTCTACAGAGTCTTGGGTTCACCAAGAGTATAGCAGATCCCAATCTTTATATAAAGATTGTATAGAATCATCTTGTTATCTTAGTATTATATGTGGATGATCTGTTCCTCACAGGAGAGGAAAATTTGATAGCTCAGATTAAGAGGGAGCTTTCAACAGAATTTGAAATGAAAGACTTGGGTCTTATGCATTATTTTTTGGACTTAGAAGTGTGGCAGAAACCATGTGAGATCTTTCTCTCATAGAGCAAATATGCAGTTGATTTGCTCCGCAATTTTGGCATGTTGGATTGTAAGTCCATGTCCACATCGATGATTTCTAACCTGAAGAAGTTACAAGACCAAGTTACAGGTACAGATCCGGAAGACCCCACCTTATATCGACATATCATTGGGTCCTTGATGTATCTTGTACATACCAGACTAGACATTTGTTATGCAGTGAATGCCTTTAGCAAGTTCATGTGTGAATCGAAGCATATTCATATGGTTGATGTTAAACATATTCTGAGATATGTTCGGGGGACTATAGCCTATGGGATTAGATACACTTCCAGTGGAGGTATAATGCTTCATGGATATACGATTCAGATTGGATGGGCAGTACAGTGGATCGGAAGAGTACTTTCGGATATTGTTTCAGTTTGGGTTCAATTATGATCTCCTGGTCCAACAGGAAACAAGGCTCCATAGCCCAGAGCACTGTAGAAGCAGAATACATTGCTGCAAGTGCTGCTAGCAGAGAAGCAGTGTGGCTCAGAAAGCTACTTTCAGATTTGTTCAGTGCTGAGCTGGAACCCACAATCATCCACTGTGATAACCAGAGCTGTATAAAGCTCTTCGAGAATCCGGTGTTTCATGACAGACCGAAACACATTGAGATGAGATACCACTATGTTCGGGACATGGTGCAGAAGAACATTCTCAGTATTCAGTATGTTTCGACGTCAGAACAAACTGCAGATATTTTGACCAAGCCACTGTCCTTGACAAAGTTTGTGTACTTTCGAAACAAGCTTGGTGTTGCTGAGAGGGAGTGTTGAAATTAGTGCAGCTGCAAGAGCCATTCTCCTAGAGGATGGCATAAGACCCTAGTTGTGGACTAGGGCCCCCAACACACTCCTGGGGTTTCTTGGTATGAGACCAAGCAGTGAGAGCCTTGGCAAAAGACCCTAGTGAGGGCTCCCAGTATATGACTGGGGTTCTTGGTCTTGGACCAAGCAGTAAGTCCCTAGATGTGTTCTAGGGCCCCTGGATGTGTTCCAGGGAATCCTTGCCCGGTTCTTGGATTGATCCTTGGATGTGTTCCTTGGTGGTCGATATAAGTCCCTAGATGTGTTCCAGGGAACCCTTGCTTAATGCATGGGTTGATCCTTGGTCTTGTAGCTTGGTGGATAAAGCCCCAGATGTGTTCTGGGGCAACCTGGTCTTTGACCAGGTAGATCTTGGTGAAATACCAATATGTGTTGATGTGTGATCCTATTCCTCTCTCTCGGGATGGTCCATGAGACCTAGGAGTGCCTATGAAGATGGACATGACCACATTGTTGATGTACCCTCTTATGCAATGATGATAACGTTTATAGGTCATTATGAGACTCATGTGGACATGTTTTGCCATTATGGACCCCCCCTTGACTTTGTCCTAAAAGGTTCCCCCTTGTGGTCTTGCTTTCCCTCTTGTTTTATGTGATTGGGTTTTTTATAATTTATATTAATATTAATCGACATTTAATTAATATTTATATTAATTAATTGTCAATATTTAATTATTATTTTATTTGCCCTAACCCCTCTCCCTAGCTATAAAACGAACCCTACCCTCTAGCATTTCATTACACACATTCACTCCTCTCTCCTTGCTGCAGCTACCTCAGTGAAATGCTTCTTGTGATTGGTGCAGCCTCTCCTTTGGTTTATCAGTTTCTGATCTAAGGTGTTTTGCTTGGCTGGGAGCTTCTTCTTGATTGTTTGCTGGTGCATGAGATGTTTGAGGTGCTTCCATTAGCTGCCGGACCTATCAACAAAGACTAAGGTGCTTGAGGTGCCTCCTTTAGGGTGCCGGATCTGCCTATTAGGGCCACGGACCTGAGTACAGGTGCCATGGCCTCTTTTCTGGGCTGTCTCCTTGCTGTGTGAAGGCCACGGCCTCTCTTCCTGGCTGCCGCATGTTGAACTGAGGCTCCTGCGGGGGTTTCTTCTTGCTGTCCAGATTTATCCTGTGTGGAGGGTTTGCTGTTTCTATTGTGGAGGGTTTGCTGCTTTCAGTCTTGGAGGTCCTGCTGTTTTTCTCTGTGGTGTTCTTGCTGTCTCAAGTTGTGGACATCATCTTTTGAGGGTATATAGTATATACTTTGGCAAAACTGTCCCACAGTCCTTATTGACAGAGGTCAAACCCTAGAGGTTTGATCCATGAACCTAAACTAATTTCTGATCCTATTTCCGAGGTATACATCCACACATGTGATAGGTTCATCTTTCATTGATCAAGAGGTAAGCTTGAGGTTTGTTTTTACACTCAGAAATTTTAATTATCTTTAGAATTTAATTTAGATCTGTTTTTATCATTTCTTACATTATTTTATATCTAGTAAACAGAAAATTTTAAAAGCATTTGTTTTTCAATTTTTCCCTAATTCTAACAAGTGGCTTGGAGATATGTTCAAAGAACGGCCAAAATTACATGAATTTTCCAAGGAACTTGTCACTCTACACATGTAGGACAAAATAGTTGTTGGCGCAGTGATGGGCACAATGGGTCCCATTCATTGAAATTTTGAACAATATAAACTTATGCCCAATGATATGCAACACCCAAATTAGAACAAAAACATGCTACAATAGTTTGATGGATAGGCATTCAGTCAGAGAGCATACAAAACCAGCTTTGCAATCATATAAGGGGAATAGGTCTACTCATTCTCAATACTAAAAATGGAGAACATGTGCAGAAATACATAAATGCGCCTCAAAGCTTTACTTTGGCTCTTGGTTGACTCTCTACATCTCTATCTCTTCATCTCTTAGGAATGGCTAACTTGACTGAACTTTCTATTTATTTACTTGGTTGGCCGACTATCCAACTTCTCTTGGCCAAGGTTGTTGGGAGTGGGAGTTCGAAGCACCAATTTCCAAAAGACTCAAGGAGCACGCCTCAAAGTTTTACTTTGGCTCTTGGTTGACTTTCTACAACTCTAGCTCTCCATCTCTTAGGAATGGCTAACTTGACTCAAATATCCTATTTATTTGCTTTGTTGGTTGACTTTCCAACTTCTCTCGACCAAGGTTGTTGGGAGTGGGAGTGGGAAGTACCGATTTTGAAAAGATTTCAAGAGTGAAGCATTTCAAGAGTGAAGCATTCCAACAGTGTTTTTTTATTTAATATATATTTTAATATGTTTTGATGGCTATATATTAGAAAAACATGTAGAAACGGCAAATGAGTTGCGGAAAGTATGAAACACATATTTTTTTAGTAGATTAATGGTAATCATTCAAATATCAACCATTCAGTACATGAATAACATCAAACATTTAGTAGTGGTAACTTATAGCATGTCATCAAATTATCAACCATAACATCAACCTTTAGGTTTCAAGTTTCAACATTTAACATTTTCATCAACAAACTGTAATGGAGAACATCAACCGTGAAATGAAACAAGGCATCGTGACGAAAGAGTTATAATACACAGTGAACAGTTCAAACTTACGCATTAAGCTATCATATAATGTTTAAAATAGTTCATAGTAAAGGGTCAAGACAAATAATTCTGAGTTCTAGAATTGAGATTTTAAATTGAAAAAGGTAAATAATTCTACTATGTACTAAGCTCTTTCCTATTGCTATTGAGAAGTTATCAGTTATAAGGGATTCAAAATTAGTGATCATACCAATGAAAGGCAAAATAAGGACAAAATGATGACAAATATTGATCGTATTAATAATTTTAGAGACCTAGTTCAAAAACTTGAAGATGTTTAGTTCTTCACTTACATAAGAAGGCTTTATATATTAGTTGAACCCTGATTCTTATGCTAACGTTGGAGCTACATGAGGTTAATTAAAAATTGATATAAAGTGGCACCTCATACTAATTATGGTTTCTAGTCTGAGACTTGGGAGTGGGGCCATTGAATATAGAGTGTATACTATTTTTAGATTTGCTATTTTTCCAATGATTACATGGTCCGTTGAGGACTTTGCCTCATTTAGGTATTATTTGTTGATGTTTCTGGTAGCTGCGGGAGATATTCACCTCCTGGATAACCTTTCTTATAGATGAAGATGCCAAGACCTCAAAGGAAAACCATTGAAAGAAATAAAGAAGCCCCAGAAGATCTATATTGATCCAGAAGTAAAGTCGGCTCCACAAGAATAAGATAAACAGAATTATATTTTCCAGAAAGGTCAGGTCGGCCCTGCCAGAAAAGTTGCTGGACAGATTACTATAAATAAAGGTGACACCTTCCTCATTTGTCACACTCTCTCACTCATCTATAGCACAAGTTTAGTGGAGAGAGCTGCAGCTGCAACTGCAATAGGAAGGATGGCGCAAGTCTGGTTGGGGTTTATCTTATCTCTTGGTGATGCGTTGTTGAAGGCCAGCTACCCTAGCGCTCTGGCTAGGGTTTGCTGCAGTATTGTTGGTGGTACGCTAGTGGAGGCTAGACACCCTAGCGCTCTGGCTAGGGTGTGCTGCATCTATGTTGCTGGATTCTTTCTTGTTGGTTTGCTCTAGTGGATAGAGCTTGTTCTTGGTTATTTTGTCTTGGCATGGATATTCTCTATAAGAAGGTCTGCTGGGTTTTCTCCCCTTGTGTAGAAGTGTTTCCCAGGATGTATATGATATGCTCGGGGGTGGCACTAGTAGGTGCCTATGGTTGGGTGGTGATGGTGTAACATTGCCCATGGAGAAATGAGCATGCAAAAGAAGTTCAAATTGCTATGGTAAATCTAATGTTAACGTAATTAACGAAAATTCAACATTATTATCTCAGTTATTATATGTAATGGCAATTGTGTATGTCTTTTGAAGTGGTTATTATTACATTATTGTCCATCAAATCTAGTAATTACCCTGCATCAGTAGAGATAAAATGCATCCATAGATTAATGAGGTTATAAAGGTATGTGAAGTGAAGGAAGTACATTCAAACCCCGTTGATAAACTCAGCCTCTGTGATTTGGAGAAGTTTGTAGTAGTATTATATAGTTGTTGGAATGATGACTTTGAGGATGGTGTCGAAAAGGGTGAGATTTATGGGTGGGGATGAAGACTTAGACCATCAGTTAGGCTAGGTGGACAGCCCCAGACACCCAAAGCCGAGATAAATACAAAGCCCATGCAAATGCCAAGGACACCCACAGAACACACTGCGGTGAACACAAGCCTCCAGACTGAGCCTGGAGTTGATTTAATTGCACTAGGAAACTACATTGCCTGTAATACTTCAAAATCTTGTTCATGATCCTGTTTAAAATGCTTTTCGTTGTACAGCTCCGCAGGTGCCATATTTATTTCCTCTTTAGAGTTGTATAAAACAATATCACCATTCTTGAGTTGAATGAAAGGTTCACAGTTGTTCATACATATTACATATGGATGATAGTTGCTTCCACATAAACATATGACTCTAGTCTTATAACGATTACCTAGATATGAATGAGAGCTTTATCCATCATTATATCAGCTTTGTTCTCACTTCCATCTGTAGCTCTATTAATTGGTAAATATTTCCTAGTGTACCAGGTATCCTTCCTGTCAGGTTGTGATTTCAAAGCATAAGCAATTCCAGCTGTACAAGATTTCCAAACTCTTGTAGTATATTCCCAGTTAAAAAATTTCTGCTGAGATAAAGCTGTTGAAGGATTGTGCAGTTGGAAATCTGAGGAGGCACATTTTCATAAAGCTTGTTTGATGAGATATTGAAGATGACTAACTGTGAAAGTTTTCCAATCTCAGAGGGTATTTCACCCACAAAGTAATTGTTGTCCAGGAGAAGTGTGTCCAGGCTTTTACTGTTTCCTAGCTCATCTGGAATCAACCCAGAATATTTGATTCTGATGAAGTTCAACCAAAGACAAATTTTCCAGCCGAGTAAGCTCCATGGGTATAGTTACTGTCAGTGTGTTATCTCCTAAGCACGGTTGCACAAGAGATTTGTAAGTCTTCACAACATAAGGAATTTCTCTTGTCAATCTATTGGACCATAGATTTAGCCAAATCAGTTTCCCAAACTTGCAAACTTGAGTGGCTATGCTCCCAATGAGATTATTCTCAGACACATCAAAGACCAATAGTCTACTATAACTCCAATCTCTGGAGGAACTGTACCCTCTAAAGCATTATTAATGAGCTCTAGTTCTTTCAAAGAGGTTAAATATTGAAACTCCTATTGGGATGGTGCCTGTGAGTTGGTTGATGGAGAGATCTAAATCTGACAAACCACTTAATCTTACCCAATTCTTGGGGATTATTCCCACTAAGTTTGTTTTGAAATAGAGGAAGAAGTTGAATATTTCTTATTCTGGTAAACTTCTCATGCAATATTTCCTGTCAATTCATTTTCAGACAGATCTTTTTGAACTGCAAGTGTGCAGTTACTAATCTCCCTTGGAATAGATCCAGTCAAACTATTCCTGTAACAGACGAATATTTTAGGTGCTTCAGGTCAGCAATTTCAGCTGGAATCTCTTCAACCAAATAATTGTTGTATAAATCAAGCATCTCTAAGTTGCTGCAATCCCTAAGCTCCTCGGAGATTATACCAGAAAAGCCATTGTTCCACAATATCAAATGTGTCAGACTCTGAAGCATTCCAAGTTCCTTCGAAATTTCACCTTCAAAATTGTTCCGAGCTAACCCAAGAATCTGCAAACCATTATACTCACTTATTTCTGGGGGATTGAACCAGATGGCATATTTTGCCCAGCTCGGAAAATTTTCAATTTCATTAGATTCTTAAGTGATGATGGTAAGGAATGGTAAAATTATTAGTGTAAATTACCAGCTTGTCAAGAGATGACCAATGGCTTAACTCATTTGGGAGATTTCCATATAAGTAATTCTTGAACAAGTATAGTTTTTTATTTTTTTTATTTTGGTTAAATTTATTTTCAAGTGAACCAAAGTTCAAACTGCAAATGTGAGGGAGGATTTCACCACGAAGCATGTTGCTGCTTAGATCAAGGATCTAAGCAGGATCTGTTGCTGCTAAGAGGGAGGATCTGTTGCTGCTTGCAATTTCTAAACTCGGGTGGTATTCCCTTGAGCAGATTGTTTCCAGAAAAGTTTGAGATCCTGAAGGCAGTCAACTTTCCAATACCAGATGGTATGTAGCCTGAGAGATCCTTGCGACTAAGATTAAGAGACCATACTCTAGGAGAGCTACTAGCTAGTAGCTGTGCAATATACACCTTCCCTATCACATGGGCTGGAATTTGAGGCAATCCATCCTTTCAGATTATTCAGTGGATTCTGAAAACTTCCCTTAATCTCAATGAGATGCTGCCCTTCTTGGTTCAGCCCATCGAGCTGAATGAAGGGTGCAAAAAGAACAATTCTCAATGCAAAGCAATCAGCTTCTACAAAGCCCTGCATGTTATTCGAAAAGGTCACTGTTCTCAGCATCGCAAAATGTCCCATGTTTAGAACTGTCCAAGCAGGTTTTGTCTCATCATAAGCAAAAAACAGAATACTTCACAAGTCTCTGCTAATCATTCAAAATGGAAAACTTGACATTCTGCCAAAGGGACCCTTTGCAATCCAGTCCATGATTTCATGGCCCTCCTCTAAAGGTGGGATCCAGGGATTTGAGATCCCTGCTACTAAGTTGCTAAGCGAGCACAAGCAGGGAGAATACTCACTGAAGTGACCGAGTTGGGTTTCGTGCCGATGTGTTGAATTTGGCGAAAAAGAGTCAATACATCAAGGCAGTGGCCATTCTTAGCAGAGCCAGCAATCATTGAATTCCACAAGACCACGTCTCTACGCAACATCCTGTCAAACAATTTCAAGGCCTTCTCATACTGCCTATTTTGCACAGATGCTCCAATCATGGGTTTCCAAGAGACAATATCTCATTGATTTTCAAACACATTACATACATTCTCTACTGCATTTGGCATACAGGTCTACAAGCATATTACCAACAAACCAGAGTGCTTCACACACTTTGTATTTGGCAATGGTATGCCCTATTTTCTCTTTCAGAGCAATTATTGAAAAAATCCTTCACTAATTCTGGCACCAATACCTGAGGTCCATATTGTTAAATTCTGGCAGGGCAGCATTTTCCATTGGCATTCCTTGATCTTTCATCATCTAGTCCATCCATCACCTTTTGCATTGAAGCTTCAGCCTGCTAAACCTGATTAAAGCTCTGTTTTACTGAGATTTCTACAGACTGAAGGGAATCCACAAAACCTCTTTCCCTGATAGATGACCGAATCTCAGCTCAATGATCGAAAGAGACTATTAAATAGTAAAGCTAGCAGCCAATTACTCCTTCAGACAACTAACATAATAAGAGCCATAAGAAATGTTGTGATTAGCATAACAGTTGTAACTGTGAGAGTGCATGCATTTCCAATAGGGCTGTTTGAGTCAGAACGAACAATATTTAATATTAAAACCAAAGATTCATTTCCATTTTCATTTTTTTTACCAATCCCAGGAGTCTTTTCTTTCCTAAACTCTGGGCCACTTGTTCCTCTCAGCTCTGATTCACTGACACCATGTGACTCTTCCTTCCATTCAAGTTGCTTCTTGATTGTAGCTCTTATGCTTGATACCTCTTGAAGTGAGAAGAAATGATTTACAAGCCAGTCGAATGTAGAAGCTGCTGCTTCAACAAACTCGACTATATCTGCCTTCCCCTGAAGATTAGTGCAAACATTTACAAGACTTTGAACAGCTGTATCAAACTCTGAATTTTCCCTCTGCAAGACATGCATGGTATAGCCAGGCATATCTGAAGAATTCACATAGCGATGAGGTCCCCATGTGGCATGTGCCTTTCTATTTGAATGAATTTGATCTCCAGGATTTGACTTGATAAAGCCTTCAATAATCATCAGTATTTTGTGAATAGCAGTCACTTTTGATCCAAAATGGGTAGTTCTTGTTCTCTTAGGAGATGATAATGGTACCATATCTTCTTCAGATGAACTCTCATGTGAATGGAATTTTGTTGAAAGAAATTATCTGAGATTGTTCCCTGAAAAGAGGCATCATTTAATTTAGCAGTGCTATTAATATTTTCTTTTGTTGTGGCAACTTGCTCAACAGTTGAACATTGAGCCTTTACAATAGCAGCCTTGACCCTCACCACCCCTTCATCCATGTTTTGAGACTTTGCACGGGCTTCAAAAACCATGCCTAAGACCTCTTGAAGACTGACATTAACTGCGAAATTGGTAGATCTTTGTGATTGAATGGGAGATAACTTCTCTGATACAGCTATGGCATTAGTATCTGTTTCACAGGTTCTAGGGGTTTCTTCTAAAGGACCATTCCTCTCAGTCAAAGAAAAAACACCACTGTTTTCTTTTGCTTGGATTACCCTAGTTCCACTAAATTTGTCTTTTTACCAAAATGTTGAGTAAAACCATCAGCCTTTCCAGTAGACAATGCTGCCAAAGATTCCAGCTGCCAGACATTCCATTTCAACAAAATCATTCATCAAGTTAAACTACGAGGATTCAAATTTCTTATTTGTAGCTATATCTATGTTATTTTTTGGGTTACTCCAAAAGTGTTTACACCATGTTTGGGGGTGCTTCATGAGATTTGGGATACATAGTGTATGTTCAGCGCCTAGATGTTCCGATATGGATTTTGCACATGGGAGATGGTCCGTGATGGATTTGAACATTGGAGATAACTTACTTAGTGGTTACTTGATCTTATTTGGGTGCTTGCTTGGCATTCTTCCCTAGGGCATTGGAGTTCTCTTGATCAATGTTATCAGAACCAAACCGGTCATTGAACCAGTCGACCCCAAAAACTGGAACCGAACCAGAACCGAAAAAAAACCGGATCAAAAAACCGGTCACTAAAAATACACAAAATATTCAAATTTTGAAAAAAAAAACATATTCATGTGCATCCATGTGAATCCAAACCATTATACACAAATTTGCAAAGTTTCTCATATATATATATTGATGTGTATCCATGTGAATCTAATTTCATAATCCAAACCATTATACACAAATTTGCAAAGTTTCTCATATATATTCATGTGCATCCATGTGAATCCAAACCATTATACACAAATTTGCAAAGTTTCTCATATATATATAACAAGTAATAGTGTATAAAACCAAAATAGCACTAAGAATAAGTGCACTCCATGAGTCCATAGTCATATGAATATCCAAATCAAAATACATCATCAAAAAGGCTCTAAATGGCCTATAAAGTCCAAAAATAACTCTAGAGAGTAGATACTAGAGAGTCATAGACTACACAATCTAATAATTTGAATCTGCATACTGAAAGGAAGACTCAGAGGACTCAGAGTTTGACTCAGAGTCATCATCTACATTCTCAACATGAGTAGACTCAACAGGGGGATTCTGAGCTTGGCTTGATTCCCCTGGTCCAGAAGGAAAAGATACAGGTGCAACATCGGTGCACACATTCTCTTGATATGGTTCGGGATCCAAATCCATCCAATAAAGGTCTTCATGGTCAAAAGCTGCTGGCTGAGTCTCCACAACCCAATTTGATGAGGGATCAACATCATCCAAGAATATGTTGCTGGATTCAGGGGTCTTGTTCATCAATTGGTTGCGCCTCAACCTAAGGTTATACTGAACAAATACCATATCATTCAACCGTTTTTGCTCTAAACGGTTTCTCTTCTTGGTGTGTATACGCTAAAAAACACTCCAGTTGCATTCACACTTAGAAGCACTGCAGGTCTGGCTCAATATCCGAACTGCAGATTTCTGCAATTCATGGCATTGACTACCAAATTGCTGCCACCAATAAGCTGCATGTAAAGACAAAGAGGATTTAGCAAAGGAGTTTGAACTTTGAAAGTTTGATTTAATTTTTGCCATGAATAATATAATTGAAAGACTTTACAATTACGTACCTGGTGGATCTTTTGCTCTACTTCTAACAACCATAGCCATGCCAAAGGTACCAATACACTCATTGAAATGCAAGAGTTTGGTTTGTATCTCATACTTTTTGTTGGAATAAGGGACCATGCGCTCAATGCATTTGTATAATCATTCTTTTACCTCCCCATCTGCTTTAAAATATTTTGTGTAATGGTACCTTTCAAAGAGTTAAAACTTAAGAGTCAATGAGTTTGAACTTTGAAACATTAGCTAAAGTTTAAACATTTGCAAATTAAAATTTAATAATCTCTTAAAAACTTTGAAATTACTTACTACTTACCTGGGATTCAAGTAATATCCCGCAACATGTAAAGATCGATGGAGTTGTTTATTCCATCTTTCATCAATTTTCTCCACAAAGGAAGATACTTTTGCCTTTTACCCTGATATGCTTCCTTTATTGTCTCCTTGGCCTGATCCATGGTCTCATAAACAAAACCCATGGCTGGTTTATCACTATCCACCATTCTCAAGACTTTCACAAGAGGCGCACTAAATAACACTATCTCCTCAACCATTTTCCAAAATGCTTTCTCATACACTTTCAACAATTTTTTTGCCTTCGGCCTTCTTGCTCCATTGAGATGCATTCCACCCATAACAAGAGAACATCTTCCTCAGGTTGGCTTTTTGGTCAATCATGGATTGCAACGTAAGAAAATTCGTTTCAAAACATGTGATAGTTGACCTGACAAACTCTCTTCCATCAATGTTTTTTTTCATAAGGTTCAAAACCCATGAGTGGTTGTAAATGTACCTTGTTATGCTTTTACCTTGTTCCACTATTTTTTTCACCCATTCATTTTTTCCAATATCCTCAAGCATGAGGTCCAAACAATGGGCTGCACATGGAGTCCACCAAATGGTACAATGCTTCTCCTCTAACATCCTTCCAACTGCAACATAATTTGTTGCATTATCTGTGATAACCTGTACAACATTCTGCACCCCCACCTCCTCAACTACTTCATCCAAAAGACAAAATAGTAAATTTGCATCTTTCACTTGATCAGATTTAAGGAACATAGTTCCTTTAGGGCAAGCAATAAGGAAGTTAAGAATGGTGCGAGATCGTTGATCAGTCCATCCACCAGACATGATTGTGCACCCTGTTTTAGACCATGACTCCTTGAACTTTGTGAGGTATTCCTTTACTCTTTCAACTTCATTTTTTAACAGATTCCCCCTAATATACTCATAACCAGGTCCCTTGAAGCCTGATTCACATGAAGCTACAACATTCAACATAGGTTGATAATAAATAGACCTTGCAACATTGAAAGGTATGTTTGCATCATACCACCACCTAGCAATGCATTCTCAAGCAACCTCCCTTTCTATCTTCTTCCATTTGGCATCAATAGTGCGTTGAGAACCAGGGGTAGTGCGGGGTAAAAAAAATGAGTCAAGGTTACCACGAGGCCTTTTGGATCCTGATGCACCAACACCACTTCCACTAACATGTTCTACTTCTTTCTTATGATTGGTATAAGGATCACGCCCAGGGATTGAGAAAACATAGGATTCTTCAAAACTAGGCATTCTATCTTGATGATCACTATCAAATCTAGTTCCACCACTACATCTCCCCACCTCTTTTCGAACCTTCTTATTCTTGGCTTTATCTGCTTGAAAGCCTTCAAGAAGGCCCATCATCTCAGCTTTTATTTCATCGGAAACTTTCAAGCATGGTTTTATATTCCCCCTTGCATTGGCTAGATGTTGTTTGATCCTATGAATACCTCCCCCACCAACCTCCTTTTGACAATAATTACAAACCATTACCCCATCAATCAATTGACAATGAAGCCATGCTGGATCCTTTTTTTTTTTAGGAGCCATGGAAACAAATAAAAATATGCAAATAAAAACCCTATGTGTTTTTAATTGCTAGAGCCTAGGAGAAAACAACAATACTTTTTTCGGAGAAAAATACAACAATTTTAAGGGGAGTAAGTGCATAGTTTACATACCTTGAAAACAAGCTCCAAATCTACCCAAGAAATAAGCTCCAAATCTGTCCAAGAAATATGCTCCAAAACAACTCCAAATATGCTCCCAATCTTCTCCAAATCAGCTTCAAGAAAAGAGGTAAAAAAACTCTCCAAATGAGTCCAACAATCACCTCTCCAACTCAACCCTGCAATCAACTCTCTAAACTCAAGAAAAACCCTTAGCTCAAGAACTTAAGAGAAGCCAAATGAGTAGTGTGAGTGAAAGAGAGGGGGTGGGGTTGGCTTTATAGCTTAATTAGGGGCTCTATACAATTCTAGAAGCTTCCCATGCATGCCCCTAACCCTAACTTAAAAAAAAAAAAATCAAATTTCCCCTAATTTTTCCGGCGGCGAGCATCTTTGCAAAAAAAACCGGTTTCGTACGGAACCGGCCGATTCAGGCAAAAAAATCGGTTTCGTACGTAACCGGTCAAAAGCGGTTTCATGGAGTGGTTAAGACCGGTCTGGGCTCGGAACCGGTTAGACTGGCCGGTTTTACCGGTTCCGGTTTGGTTCTTGTAACACTGCTCTTGATAGCTTGGGTGATGTCCTTCATGATGGCCACGTGGGGATGATTGCTTTCTTGGATAATGCCCTACTTAGGAGGAAGAGTGTTGTACATCTTGGAGGAGGGCATCATGCCCTAAACAACACAGGGTTGCTTGGATTCTTGTATGGAGGCTTGGAGTTGGCTTAGGGATGCCTAGGTTGTGACAATGTTCATGCAGGGGAAGTGAACCCAACGGAGTACATGGCTTAGGAGGAGCAATGGAGTCTGTATAGGCTTGTGATGGAGGAGTGTGGACACATCTTGTATAGCTACATCACCTTGGATCCCTTATTGTGTATGACATCACATTGGAGCTTGACATGTGTACCATTGGAATGTAGCGCTCCACTTGCGTGAGCCTACATGTGTTATTGTAGGTTGCTTTTAAGGGCACATGCCCACATATGTATTGTTGGCCTCCCTTACCTCTCATATATATAGAGGAAGGAATGAGTCCTTTATTTATAATTATCATTGTACTTGTCTTATTGGAGGAAGTTGCTAGGGTTCACGAGGAAACCCTAGGAATTATGAAATCTAGAGAGGACGTCTCGGTTTTGGAACTTGATCCTCTTGAGATACTAGGGTTTACTCTTGTGAAGAAGACATTGATGATGATCATTCATTTTATTCACTCTTGTGTAGAGATGTGACTAGGAGTGAACTAGTCATCCTCTCTCTTATATCTTCATTTGTACTTGGTCTCTCTCTCTCTCTCTTGGAGTCGCTAGGGTTTCTTGAGCTT
Organism: Picea engelmannii; assembly: GCA_009831015.1. Lineage (NCBI taxonomy): Eukaryota > Viridiplantae > Streptophyta > Pinopsida > Pinales > Pinaceae > Picea > Picea engelmannii. The sequence continues at coordinate 1,715,295 of ML777833.1, forward strand.
CTTGAAGTCTAGGGTATGGGTTTCATCCCTTGGAGCTTTGGAGATTAGGGTTCTAAGATGAAACCTTGGGTTGTATTTGGTGAAGATGAAGAGGAGGAGACATCTTGTCTTGGAGGGATTGCTTGAGAGATTCATGATTGTTGTAGCCCCTTGTTTGAGCTAGGGTTTTTCTTGGTTTTCCCTAGCTAGGGTTTTGGAGAGCTAGTGGATTGTACTAGCCTTATGGTAAGGCTATGATATGTACTTGAACTTCATCATTCTGCATATTAAAGAAGTTTTCAACTATCCAATACTTGTGTAAATTGTAGATATTATTTTCAACCACCTGTGTTCTTCATGGTTTGTAATTTCCAACTATATACGTTTTGTTGATTTGACATAAATAAAGGGTAATTATGTTAAGTGATTTAACATTGTAATTGAAGAAGATAATGAATGTTTTTCTACTGTATTTACTGCTATAAATAAGAGTTTTAAGATATAGTTTATGCATGACAAGATTGCCCTAGAGGGTTGAAACTTATCAGAACACTTTGATATATTTTCTCTTGGATTGCCTAGAAGTTTGGGGTTGTTAAGGATTGAAATATTGTCTGCTGTCGCTGTTGTTTTGTTTATATTCCGTAGCATCCCTAACGCTGAAAATTCAAAGGGTTAAGATCTAGGAAACCTCTTGTTAAGAAGTGGAAATTTTGTTTTTCTTTAAAACCTTGAGGTTTAGAAATTTCTAGATGGTATTAGAGCTTTTGTGGTTGACATCACTCTAGGTGTAAGAAGGAGATTGTATTTTGACTGAAGGGAAAGGTACTTGACCTTGTTTGAGGTTGTTGGGTGTGATACCCTAGGTTGATTGAGATGAGCACTTGCACTTGCAAGAGGTTTTGATAGGTTTCTCTTGTGATGAGAGGTGATGGATCTACTACATTGATGGTTGTTATGTATGTATTTTCAATAGGTGTGATGCCTAGGAGGACATGTGATAGGTTGTTGATTTGTTCCAGGGGTTGCCAGTGATAGGTGGTAGATCTATGTGATTATTGACCGGTATGGTTTTATTTTTAGCAAGTGAGATACCCAAGGGAACCTGTGATAGGTGGCTGATTTGTTTTTGTAAGATGCTAGCGTTTTTTTCACCTATGATAGGTGGATGATCTTTTTCATATTGCAGGTTTTCCATGATGGATATGGATTTGGTCTATTGGTTGTCCTCTAACACTGTGTTTAGTGTTGGATGGTATGTGAACAATGGAGCTTCGAGACGTATGACAGGGCTTTATTCAACATGATTCAAGAGCAAGAGAGAGGCATGAGCACAAAGCTTGGTGATGATGCAACTTATCCTCTGAGAGGAGTGGGATCCTTTTCCTTTCAGATGCCTTCAAGTGATATTCTCGAGTTGGATTATGTTTTGTTTGTTACTGGGTTGATGAAAAATCTTCTTTCAGTGTTTAGTAGGGAAAATGTATAGTGGATGATTGCATTTGAGGGATGATAGTGCACCGTTAGTGATTGTAGTCTAGCTAGTATGAGGACTTTGGCTAGAGGGGTGAGAGAGGGTAGCCGTTACATGTTACTTGCTGATCTAGTGGCACTTGTACATTCTAGTAGGAGGCTAGAAGGCCCTTCTAGCTTTGAGGAGGGGCATGCATGGTGGGATGCCATAGAGACAAGATCAAAACCTATTATGGATGCTATGACAATATCTTGTGTTGATGGACACAATGATACTTCTACAACTTACAAGATCGATATTTCGGCTTAGGGTTAGAACCCATTATGGCTGTTGTGATAACATCTTGAAGTCTAGGGTTAGGGTTTCATCCCTTGGCTATTTGGAGATTAGGAATTTAGATGAAATACTAGGTTGTATTTGGTGAAGAAGAAGAAGAGGAGGAGACATCTTTCCTTGGAGGATTTGCTTGAGAGATTCATGCATGTTGGAGCTCCTTGGTCGAGCTAGGGTTTTTCTTGGTTTTCCTTAGCTAGGGTTTTGGAGAGCTAGTGGATTGTACTAGCCTTGTGATAAGGCTATGGTATGTACATGAACTTCATCATATGCATATTATTGAAGTTTTCAATTGTCCAATACTTTTGCAAATTGCAGATTGATTTTCAGCCATCTCCGTCTTTCTTGATTTGTAATTTCTAGCTATATATGTCTTGCTGATTTGACATAAGGGTAATTATGTTAAGTACCATATCTTTGGAAACAAGCCACGTTACAATCAAAACATAGCAATTTCATACATATATTATCAATAGGCTGATATATTAGGAAGAAGCTCATAATTTCTTTTTCAAACATCAGAAAATCCAATTTGATGGTACGATTCTCTACAAGTAAATTTTATCAAATAGAGCACACGAGCCTCTTAATTCAACAATATTGAAATAACTACATGGTAGGTGTTAGTAATTGCAAGCATCCATTACTTGATTTCAGTTTTTCAAGTGCTTCATATATGGCCTTCTTATGTCGTCTGGGGAGTCATTGAAAACAATAAGATTTGTTAGTGCCAAATACACTTTGAATTAAAAAATTCTATTCCTAAAAATAAAAATTCGATCACTTTTTTGTCATTTCATTTTATGTTCAACATCCCTTTCAAACATATATATATATATATATATAGATATATATATATATATATATATATATATATATATGAAAGAACATCATATGATCACAACCGAAAAAACTAGTATAAATTACTTTTAATCACAACTGAAACATTTACATGTGTGACACGTTGTTGAATACATAATGCAAATTTTACAAAAGACTTGCCACATTACCAAATACAAAGCGAAAACTAAGTGCCTAATTGAAGTAAGAAATTAAAGCTAAAGAGACCGTTGTTTAGTAATCAAAACCTTACATTCCAACCATGATGAATAACCCATTCATTAATTAAGGAGATGACCACAAAGGCCAAACTAACTACTAAAACTGCCCATGTAGGATATTTCTCTAAAGAAATATCATTACCACCCTGTCCCATTTCCATATTCTTCTCACATGATTGACAATTGCTTCATTCTTTGCAACCTACCAAGAAACTTTCAGTAATTTAAAACAATTCCATTGATGCTCAACTAGAATTTCCTCTTTCTAAGACTAAAATGCACAACACAGGTGGGCCTAGAACAGAGTTTGAGCTCATGTATAAATGCTCTTAAGCATATCTAATGTTTGGGCACGCATAATGTTTCAGGAATTACTAAAACATAGCTAATTCCAACTATGATTCAAGAATTACTATACAATATTTAATTGATGACATGAAAACACGAGGATGGAGGAAACTATACCTTTTATCTCCAGGGATGGATGTAACATTGTAAGTTTTCACTCACTCCGGGTCAGTCAGGTTTACAAAATCATCCCGGTCTTCTTGTGAAAAAGCCGCTCTGCTTGCCCCACCATAGTAGGTTGGTTCAATTCATCCACCATTAAGTGTTTGGTAGTGTTCAATTTGTTTCCACGTCATTTATCCAATCAATCAATCCATCAAGCGTTTACAAAGTGCCATCTTCCATCTAAGTGTTTACAAAGTGCCAACATTGCCATGTTTAAACATTCTCATTCATCATACATCAGAGTACAATTTTGAGCCAAACTCAAACCAGACCTGCTACCTCCTTAATTCATTTTTATTCACCATTACAACACTATGCCTAATGCCTAACATTTTCCCTCCTCAATCGCCATGAGTTTCAAGCACCGTGGAGAATGAAGTCATTATGGAATCCTTGAATCCCTCATGTCCTCTACATACACCTTAAGAATCCATGAAGGGGCATTTTCCTTTCATTAGCTCTGCCCCTTTGATAAAGGGTATAAAGCAAAACCATTAGAAGCTATGGCAGGTTGATATGCAATCCACCTGTAGCTCATTGCGAAACTTGGAATGTCATTGTATTAATGACTAAACAAGTTGTACTTGCACAGTCGAAGGCATCACCTGTGACTTACACGTCTTGCATGTAATGTATACACATTCTGAGGCATTATCTTTGTTTAAGATTGTGACAGTGAATTGTAAATATTTAACATTTTTCAACATCTATCCTTTGTCGTTGCTGCGTAGTCATTTGGAACCATAAAATCTATTTTATTATTAGAAATGTTCTTTGCCCCATGACATGATATAAAAGATTATAATAATTTTATTTTTATGTCATGCTCATGGCCATCTATGTTATCATACTTGGCCCTCTGTTGTGTTGATGTATTTAGCATCAGACAGGTACTTCCACATAGGCTTGGTGTCTAACATGTGGAAGTCGTCCTTGTAACCGCTCAAAAACTTAGGAAACTCACTTTATGACTCAACAATTAAAGTGAATGACCTTTTAAAAGTCATGTGAGATTAATTTGTTGAAATAATGTAACTGCGAAGAACATTCTTATTATTATTGGATTAAATCCCCATTGCAGATTAATCATGTCATTATTATTATTATTGTTATTGGATTAATCCCCATTGTGGATTAATCATGTCGATAATTGTATAAGGACCGAATCCCCTTTTGCGGATTGGTCATCGAACAATTATAAAGGGCAGAATAAGAAGTCGGCCCCAACAGTTATTATGGAAGACCCATAATTAATTAAAGGTGGGTTTACCCACCCAGAGTGAGAGGTCGGCCCTGCTAGTGGTGACCTTTCACACGTGCCAATTTTGTATATATAGGAGGCTAGCGCCTCACTTCTAACACACAACTCACTTGCTCATTATCTTATGAGGAAAGCTGCAATTACCAGTTGGAGAGAGGAGAAGAAGAGTGGCGCATCTCTCGGGGAGGACTATCTGTATTGGTTTGAGTTATCTCTTGAACATTGTATAAGCTATTTATGATAAGGAAGTTTTTGCTGGGTTTTCTTTCCCTAGAGGGTTTCCCAGAATAAATGATGTGTCTCTTGTGAATGTGTATTTCTCAGTGATCTTGTTCTTATGATGCTCTTATCTATTGAAATGCAAAGAACTATAATAATGGCATAAACATTAACATGGTTTCAGAGCCAACCTGAAGGAAGCATATTTCGCAAGAGGAAAAACGTCACTGTTACTGTACCCAAAAATTAGGGCTTTGCAAAAGTGAATCTTTTCAGCTCCCTAACCACCTAGAAAGCTGCGCCCTCCCCCAAGGATCATTTTGACACTTAGAGCACACCTTTTCAGTGGCTAGATCTCCCGGAAAGTGAAACCCTAGTTTCACAAAGTACCAGAAAACTAGAAAACCAGAGTACCGAAAGTACCAGAAGTACCAGAAAACCAGAAGCACCAGTCCAGAAATCCACAGATCAAGTTTGAGGGGGTAAAAGTTGGATTTTCGAAATTCCGACTGCACCAGCTAACTCGCCTAAGCTCAACGCATCTATCTCCAGAGTCAGATTTTCAAAACTCGAAGTTTGAAAAATTAGGGTTTCCTCATAAAACCCTAAGTTGCAGTTGCAGTTGCAGTGCCACTTGTAGTTGCAGCCGTAGAACCAGTTGCAATCACCCTTGAAATTTTCTCAAGAGTTGGCAATGATTACCGCTGCTACCAGATGGAGCCACTAGCTGCAAATGCTATCAGAGGTATGTACTTACATATGTTTAATGGTTAAACCCTAAAGAGTATTTGCAGGAGAAGGGATCTCTTGCGATCTCAAGATCCAACACATTCAGAGGAATGATGCAACCCAGGTGTGATTATTCTGATATACATCTATTTGCCATAACATTATCTTAATCCATGTTGCATGTTGAAGCTATGATCAAATTATTAGAAGGATTAAAAGATGATCATAGAGTTTATTCTCTAACCTAACCTTTTGTCAAGTTAGCATATTGTCTTAGTACAGAAGATAGGTTGAAGAAAGCACTCGTCACTTGAGTGAAGGAGACCTGGAAGAAAAACAAGCACTCACTCTTGAGGACAAGGCTCCAGGTTTGATTAAATCAAGATTCAAAGGTACACATGACAAGCTGATGACTTTAGTTGAGATAACAATCGTCGTAAAGTATTATACTTGATAGCATGTGAGAATATAGAGGCAAATACTTTGTCTGATATGACTAACACCTCCTCTGGGAGAAACCTCGTGTGTTAGTTTCAGATTGTCATGGAAGAATGCTTGGTCACAACACTAAGAGAGTGTTGACCCCATTTCGTATTGTATTCCTTACCTTTAATCTTTGCTAAATTATAAGTAATAAGCTCTAAAGGAGCTACT
>ML777833.1:1732564-1755374 GCA_009831015.1 Picea engelmannii
TATATTCTAACCCATGACATTTTTGTGCTTGATTTATCACTATTTTGGTTTATGATGAAGCACAAAGGCAGGTATCGAGGAATGTTGTTGGATTGGCTTCACTGGTTGTTTGACTACACCCAACATTCCAGCCAACAGGTAAGTACAGGTAAGAAGTTTGCTTTCACATTCTTACTTATTGATTGCTTTAATTTAGCTTATATATCTACGTATGTTGGGGTGGCATTACCACCCCGTTTTTACTGATGCTTCTACTTGAGATCAAGCAGGTCAGCAGGTTAGCAGGTTATGCCATAGATACTGAGGTTCTCATGCGCTCTACGATGAGCACATGTCCTCGAGTTGGAGCCAGATGTTATCCCCCACTTTCAGGGATAACTAGGAGATCATGTCTCGAGGCCCACAGGTCCTAGACATGGAGTACCGAGAGCAGGATTGACCTGAGCATGGCCCTGGAGGGCCCATCCTTTTCTTCTTCCATCAGCTTTGTCTTGTCAGCAACAACAACATCCATCACCACTGGCTTGGTCCTGTATCAGAAGAGGTTCTTGCTTCATGAGGTAATTAGTCCAGGTATCATGGTATGTGTCACTTTGATCATCAAAACCATTGATTATATGCATTTGATTCCTTTTATTTCTAACAACTGCTTGGATCTTACACTTGCCCACTTGACCATGTTTTGGGGATTGATAGAGTGTCTTAGTAAGCCCGTGTCTGTTGTTTTGGTTAGCCACTGGGGGTTGTCTCTGAGAAGCCATCGTCCGTTCCCTTCACAGTTTCACTTTTCCATCTGGTTTCCCGCTCATCTGCCCCATTCCCCTTGTCTGGGCACCGGGTTGACCTATTTCTAGGGTTGCACCTTAACTAGTGGGAAGAAGGGGCTAAAGGCCCATGAGGTAAAAGAAAGCTGGTAAAAGATAAAAGCCTAAGAATAAAACCTTGAGATGCTTTGCCCAGGGATCCCCGAAAAAGCAATAAAAGGCTTCTCGACAAGAAACAAGAGGGACCCGGAAAAATAATGAAACAAGACCTAGTCAGAGGATAGGGGGTCTCATCACGAGCTAACCTATTAGGTCCATGGGTACCTAGCAATATGACATTGCCACCAGCTGGTTACCACGCCAGGGTAACTCTTGGTTGCATGGCCAAGGGAAAGGGGGTCTCATCACGAGCCAACCTTCTCATCTCTGTGAAAGTACTTATGGGTAACACTGTCAGCTTTGGTCACCATGCCAAGGCAGTGTCCCCTAATTAGATCTTGAACAAACAAAAAACAATAAAAGAATAAAATAACAAAAAGAACAAAGGCATAAATGGGCTTGGAAAGAATTTGCATCCATGATAGGAACAACTCGCCTTCTACAAAGGCACCCATAGATAACATCCTGCACCCTTGACCTGAGTTGCACCCACCGCTTGGACATCCCTTCACCACTTCATCCACTTACATGGCTTAGAAGGGGTTTCTTCTAGGAACTCTCCTTATTCAATAGCCACTAGCCCGATAGGATGCCTTGCCCTTTCTCAGACTTGTATTGTAGGTTTGTGTAACATCTTTGAGCTATTGATTGATCTATCAAGGGTTTTATGCATATGTTTGATAATATTGATGATGAGATGTGATTGACATTGCTATGATCCCTGTGACTGATGAGCCCATGGAGGGTGTAGCTTTTGATGTGCAGGACCATGCCCGACGAACATGTACCATTTGGACCGGTACACATGGGGAGATGACCAGTTCGGACCTCCATGGGGCTGAAGAGCCTGCCAGATGGATGTTGAGACCCCATCAGGGGGCAAAGATAGGATGGAGATGGATCAGGGCCTTTGCACCAGAGAAGAAGAGGACGTTCCATTAGGGGCACTTTGGCTGAGCTGGACCTAGGGGGATTGACCCACTTGCAGTGGAACGTTGGCTCCAGATGACGGAGGACGTAACCAGGAGGCTTATGACGTCATCATGAGCATATGGCAGATGGACAGGGTGGTTGGCACGTGTGGCAGTTTGGAAGAGCCCAAGGAGGGCTAACGTTTTGCTTCTGGATGCTGCACTGGCCCTAGAAAGGGCTAACGTCTTCCTCAAAGGGGCTTGACGTCTCACCTTTTGCTTGATTAGGGCTTTTACTTAGCATTTAATGTAAAACCAATATGATTTTGACATTATGGCCTTGTCGGCCTTTTTATGACCTAAAAAGTAAAACTAGGTCATTGATACACTATATATTGAGGGTTTTGACTCTCATTTTTATCATGAAAAATTCACTCACTCATAGTGAGGTCTGATTTTTAGCGCCCTATTGGGGTTTTTTGGCTGAATTAAGTGATGTACACTTGTTGAAGGAAGAGATTTTTGGCATTTATGGTGTTTCTCTTGAAGGAAGGTGTTACAACTAGGATTTGCATGGTTATTTCTTGGTGATTTGTAAGTATTTTTTTGCAAAACTTCTTGAATGAATGGTTGTAGTTTAATTTCTTGCATTTGTTTATAAATATTGCTGAATCAAAACCCTACGGGACAAGCACACAAGTAGGTCATTGTCTCATGTCCCTTGATAGAGAAATCTTAAGCCATTGTTGAGGAAAGAAGGAGCCTAGCCTTAGCTACACTCCTATTTCCTCTTCTTTTTTGCTAGCCGTACTATTTTGATGCCAAAAAGAGTGAGACTTCCCTGGCCTAGGTCTACTACACTAGGGCCATACTCTTTCTAGGGTTTGCTGAAACGCCTTGCTTTAGCAACACCTCAACTCATCAAACCCTCTTGTTTTGGTTATATTTTTATTATTGAGCTAGACGTTTGCCAGGAAGGAGGAGAGAGCACGAGGCCTTGCTTTACAACACCGGAGTGAACCTCTCTCCCCTAGGGTTCTGATTTTGAGGCCTTGCTTTAGCAGCACCCCAAAACTTTTCCCTCTAGTCCTTGAAATCTTGTCTCCTTCAACCTTTGCGTCCTTCACTTATGACTCCATTAAACCATAAGGCACTGATCTGAAAGTCCTCTAACGTTGAAGTGAAGCTGATCAAATAACTCTCTAAATTCTTTGAATTTCAAACCCTAACCTATTAACCCTAAGTTGCTGACGTCATCATTGGATATTTCATCTTTAATGTAACAACGTTTTACTTTATGAGCAATTGAATGGTGGTTTAAAGCATTTATTTAATGAAGTGTTGATTGGTTACATTGAATGCCACATCGTTCCAATATTTATTGGTGAAGTGTTATATCTTTTCATTTGCTATTGATAAACATTGACTTCGTCAACATTTATTGCTAATTGCTTATATATATTTATCAGATAGTCTTATGAAGTACTAACCCATTGAAATATAGCTTGCATATATCTGTTTGCTATTGTCTTGTTCCAGACAGGTGTTCTTCATTGGGGATTTACTTTATTATTGGCTGTTTAGCCGGGGCTTTTTGTTTGGGTGGTGACTTGTGAGGGGGAAAGTTTGTCCTTATCTCATTACCCTTCTGCTTCCTCAAAACCACAGGTCACCGGGGATGTCTCCCCTGGGCCTAACCTTCCTAAAGAGAAAGAACCTCCCCATTGTGGTGACATTGGGTGGGATAGGTTCCTGTTACGCCAGTTTGGCCTTCAATCTTATGGCCTTTTCTCATAGCTACAAACTGTGCGATAACACATCCCATGATTTCAATCCACGAATACTCATGCCAAAGTCACTTCTGTTGTCCATTTCAATCCCCAAGTGTGGGTTGCCCAACTCCATTATATATAGTCGAGGCACCCAAGCCAATCAAGCTCTCTATGCCAATCTCGTCCGTCATGCATAATGCATGTCTATGTACGAGGTTGCCTATGGAAACCTTCTTTGTCTTTCCTTGCCGAGTTCTCTTCCAAGCTTCTCTTGGTGTGTCCAACTAGTGCAAGTTGCTAATGTTTGCGGTGTGCCCAATCTATGAGCAAGGCTGTCTTGTCCATGTTGTGCCTTGCCAACGAGCCAACGAGCCAACGCACCCAAAATCGACTCTTCTATCCATCATCCTTCTACCATGTCCATTCGTGCTGGTCAATGACCACCAAGGTGATTGTGCAACGAAGACGTTCAAAGCTACTCAAGGCAAAGGCCTTACATCCTCCCCCACTAAGAGTTGTTGCCGTCCTCGACAACATCCTCAAGAACTCGTTGTACTCTAGTATGTTGTCCAGACCCATGCAACCATTTGCAATTGACTCCTTCAACTGCTCCACATTGTCTATGCCATAATTTCCATGCAATTACCCATCGTCTAATTTCTTCTTTTGAACAAGTGCCTTTTCCCAACCATTGCCAATAATGCCCCTTGAATTCCTTTGTTGTTGTTTCCTTCTACTATGGTTACATTCTAAATCCAACACCATTGTGGCTACAATCCAACCTTCATCAAGAAGATTGTCAAATGTCCAAGTGTTGCACCATCCAAACCTACCACTGCAATAATGCTTTAACCAACTTGCCATGCTTCTGTACATTGAGCTCCCTAATGACTATTGCAACCCAGGGGTCCCCAAGTCAACTTCACGAGAATGCACTTCTTCATGCCCAAAACGATCACTACTTGCTGCACTTAGTTTGCTTGTACAACTCTATTGGACCAAGGCAAGGCCACCACTTTTGCTTCCAAACTGTCAAGTCACCTCTTGCAACCCAACATCCTACCTTCTTCATTGAACTTGACACCTTTTCTTGGTGCCCTTAGGCTCCACTTCCAACTCTTAGGCAATAGATCTCAATAAACTCTATAGTCAAGAAGAGGGTGGAAAATGGCCATCACATCCACTACCCTCAAACACTTCAACAATTTTTCCAAAGTGCTCTAAGTCAGACAAGTCAACCGAAAGACTTCCATACCTCTTGCTTAAGAGAGGCACATTTGAACCAATACTTATATCACCTTCAACCAACGATCCTTTGATCTTTGGGTCATCTTGGCAATCATCCTCAAACTACCCAAGGAGCAGTTTGCCTCATCCTAGCTCCCCATATACAAAGGTGAGCAAGTATTTTCCTTGTCAACTTGGTATGCTTTCCTGGTTGCATCATTCAGGGTGAATGCACATGTTTTCTTGGTCGACTCCTTCGTTGTCCTATTCATCCACATATAATTAAATTGCCTTGCTCCACCAAGTGTCTATTGCTTTAGTACTGTCGTCATTGCTGCACAAGTAAAGTTCTTCACCTCTTCCTCAAAGCTGTTAAGTTGCCTCCTACAACTCAACAATTTTTTCAAGGCACTCATGCATTAGCGCTTCCTTGCCCATTGTCTTGCGTCTTGAACAACAAACTGCCCAACTCGACTTCAATGTGGAGAAGAGGATGGCCTGTTGCCATCACAAGTTTTTCATCCTTATAACAAAACAATTCCTCCCCTCCCTTTCCTTTCATTAAAATTGGCACCTTTACAAGTGTCTTAGGCTCCATTGCCTATGCCTAGGTAGCGAGCCAATTATGGCTTTGATCAGTGAATTGAAGATCGTAGGTGGCTGCCAAGGCCACCTCTGATAACTGCAATAAGGCTTTGTCCAGTATCCACTATGGGATTCATCCTAGCAAACTATTGTTCTTGACTTCCTTCCAAGAACTTGCCCAAACCTTGTTGTGAAGGCACCCAAAACATCCAACATTGTCTTTAAATTCTGGTGCACTTGGGCTGCTCCCAAGGTTGTTGGCTTGTCCTTCAAAGGACAATTCATTGCAAAATGATTTTGGTAACAAAGGAAACAATCAACATCCTTACCTCTGGACTTGGGAAATTTCAATTGCTTCCTCATTGTAATGTTGTTGTCATCTCAGGCATCCTCCTTTATGAGCGATCCCAACATAGGCAATGTCCAAGTCTCTACTTGGTCTATCAAAGCTTGCAACTTTTGAACCCAAGATTTAGCCCATGCGCTAATCTTCTCTAGCTTCACCACATGCCCTTGATACAAATGATGTGTTGATATTATGGTAGTTGCGGGAGGTATTGACCTCCATGTGTAACCTTTGGCTAGAATAGAATATTCTGGAAGTTAGAGAAACCCTAAACAGAGGCATAGAAATCCTAGAAGACAAGACGACTTAGTAAAATAATTAATATTAAAGTATTAGATTCTAAAAGGACAAGTCAGCCCAGACAAGTGACAATAACCACTATAAATAAGAGATGATCTAGCTCATTTGTACACACTCACCGCTATAAGGAAAGGGACATATTTTGGGGTGATTCTTGGTCTCTCTCTCTAGCGCTATCTAGCCTAATAAGATATGCGCCCTACTTCTAGTATCTCTTGGTGATGTTCTTGGTGTTATTCTTGGTAAGTGCAACTGCAACTGCAACTGCTGCAACTGAGTATTGTTCTTGTTCTGTGGCTTTGAGACTTTCTATCTTGTGAGCTATCTTTGGAGAAAGATGCGCTCTGTTGGTTCTAGTACTGCTTACAGAATCATTCTATCTAGAAAAGGTTATGGTGCTCGGGAGTGGCTGCATGCCTATGGTTGGGTGACAATAGCGATATTGTTTATGGTAAAACGAGCACATTGAATATTTTAACAGGCTATGGGCCCACACCACCTTCATGACAGTCTAATTGCTGGAAGGTAAAGTGGCAGTGCTTTGTTAAGCTCATTGTGACACCAGTTGCAACTGCAACTGCAACTAGGGTTTTTGATTTTGCAGTTGCAACAAACCCTAATCCAACTCTTTGAGCACCTTAAGTGAAGCGTTGGACCTAATCTCTGGACATTCTAGTGTGCCCCAGCCTAGTGCACCCTCTCGTGTCCTCAACTAGCAAAAATGTCAAGTTTGAGTTTTTGGGTCAAAGTCAAAGGTTGATTGGTCAAAGTCAAAGTCAAAAGTTGACTTTTGGTCAAAGTTGATTCTGGTCAAAGTTGAAATTTCAAGATTTCTATCCCGTTCTAATCATTGAACCTTCTTGATTCAATTTCTAACCTCTTATTGTCAAGATGGTGTTTAGTTTCATATTAGAAGACAAGCTGAATGATGCTGCAAACTTCAAAGGTATGCACTTGTATATGTTTTTCATGTTATATCATCCAACAAAGCATGATTATGTTTTGTAGGGAATGTACAAGAGACACCTTGTCCAAGCAGTGATATTGGATTCAGTACATTTAGAGAAACAAGCAGTTGAGGCTCTAGGTTCTATGTTTGATTGGTCAAATTGTTAAGTTTCAATTTGCACATATCAAGTTTGATAGTTGAAGTAAACACTATAGTTAAGACAACAATATTTGAAAGGTTCTATTACTGCTAGGTATACCTGGTTGCATTGATATAGACACTGATTGCACATGTTTGCAAATGAACTAACATCTCCTCTAGGGGACATTTCTTGTTTCTGGGCAGGGCACCTTGGTAATTCTACGATCCTTGTTACCATAGATATGTTCTTATGAAAATGTTATTGGAAATACTTTTGCTCTTGTTGTTCTTGTTCCGGGCAGGTCACAGGGATAGCTATGAGAAGGAGCTAGAGTGATAGTTGCAAAACATAGAGCAGATGACTCCATCAAGTGGTGAGGCAGGTGATCTCACCAAGTACCAATTGTAAAGGAAGCGTGGTAAGCAAAATGAGTTTTGAACATCGTTACTCAAATGTGTGTGAACCAAATTCCAACCTCCTCACTAAGCAGAAGATAAAGAACTTGAGGTTCGATAATGGAGGAGAATACACCTCCAAGGAGATCGTTGCCTTTTGCAAAGCAACCAGGATTAGGAGGGCGCTAATTGTCCCACATACAATCCTCAGCAGAATGGTGTAGCAGAAAGAAAGAACCGATCCATTGAAGAATCTGTCAAGGCAATGATGAATGACCTGAATCTATCCATGCTTCTATGGGGAGAAACAACTATGACAACCATATATGTTTAGAATAGAAGTCCTCATCATATATTAAAGAACATGACTCCAGAAGAGGATTTCTTCGAAAATAAGCGAAGTGTTGAACACTTGAGGATCTTTGGCTCTCCTGTCTATATTCATGTTCCCAAGGACAAAAGAAATAAGTTGGAACCTTTAGGAAAGAAGGGCATATTCGTTGAAGATAGTGAGTCATAAAAAACTTACAAAATCTATGTTCCAGGTCAACAAAAGGTTGAAACCAACAAAGATGTGATTTTGATGAAAATATTAGCTTCAGGAAATCTATAGAATATTCCATGGTTCCCAACGATGAAAAGAACATGAAGGTCCCAAGGAAGAAACTACATGTTCTCAAGAACATCTCAATGCAGAACCTTCCACCTTTGAAGAAGCAATCAAGAAGAAAGAATGGAAGGAAGCTGTGATTCAAAGTATGTAGTCACTTCAAAATGGGCTTACAAGATAAAGCATACTGTAGATGGGAGTCTCGATAAATACAAGGCAAGATTCGTGGCTAGAGGGTTATTCCAACACGAGGGAGAAAACTATGAAGAGATGTTTGCTCCAGTTGCCCAATACACCTCTATTAGAGCCATCATATCTGTTGCATCATCCATGGGTTGGAGTTTACATCAGATGGATGTAAAGACCACTTTTCTCAATGGAGTAATTGAGGAAGAAGTATACATAGAGCAACCTCAAGGTTTTGAGGTACACCCGAGAGAAACCCATGTATGAAGAAGGCCTTGTATGGACTCAAGCAAGCTCCAAGAGCTTGGTATGCACAAATTGAGAGTTACTTGACAAGACTTGGGTTTTCCAAGAGCTATGCTGATCCATTCCTTATTACAAGGTTGTGAATAATGCACCTGTGATCCAGATACTATATGTTGATGATTTGTTTTCGATAGGTGCAAAGCCTCTCATTATTCAGTGTAAGAGGGAGTTAGCTTCTGAATTCGATATGAAGGATCTTGGTCTCATGCATTATTAATTGGGACTAGAAGTATAGCATAAGTGTGGTGAAATCTTCCTGGGGCAAGAGAAGTATGTTGTAAAGATCCTTCAGAAGTTTGGATGATGGATTGCAAATCCATGGCAACTTCCATGGAGACAGATATGAGGAAGTTGAGAGACTCTGATTCTGATCCAGTAGACTCGTCCATGTACTGACAGTTGATTGGTTCATTGATGTGTTTGGTTAATACTTGGCTGAACATTTGCTTTTCTATGAACATGTTGAGCTAGTTCCAGGTGGAACCTAGACATGAGCATTGGATTGCTGCAAAGCATATTTTGAGATATCTTCATGGGACACTAAAACTATGGTTTGAGATATGTCTCAAACAATGATGTACAACCGCATGGATTCACTAATTCAGATTGGGCAGGGAATGCAGATGACAAAAAGAGTAGTTCTTGTATATGTTTCAGTTTGGGCTCTGCTATGATATCATGGGCTAGCATGAAATTGAAGTCCGTTGCACTCAGTACTGCAGAAGTAGAGTATATTGCAACTTGTGATGCTTGTACGGAAACAATATGGCTCCGTAAGCTGGTTTATGGACTATCTGACCAGGTGCTGGATTCGATTGTGATATATTGTGATATATTGTGATAATCAGAGCTGTGTGAAGCTTTCAAAGAACCCCGTGTTCCATGACAGGTCGAAGCACATTGAGATCAATTACTATTTTTTTCGTGATAAAGTCTAGAAGGGAGAAGTGATTCTCCAGTACATCTTTACCGATGAGCAAACAACTGATATTTTGACGAAGCCTTTGTCCAAGATAAAGTTTGCATACTTGAAGGACAAGATGGGACTCGTGGAGATTGCTCCCTTGGTTGAAAGGGAGGAGATGACTTCCTCGGTTGGGAGGGAGTGCTGATATATGGTATCATGGATAGTCAGTGTGCTGATGGAAAAACATTCTCCCTGTGGAGAATGGTCTAGGTTGACAGAGTGCTGGTCTGTATCATGCTAGTACAACTTAGATATGATGCTTCAACATCATGCTAGTACAACTTAGATATGATACATATGTCTTGAGATGCATCGTGCTAGTACAACTTAGGTATGATGCATTGAAATCATGCTAGTACAACTTAGAGACGATGCTTATGTCTGAGTCGCATCATGCTAGATATGATCATGCTAGTATAACTTAGATATGATGTAGAGTATCATGCTAGTACAACTTAGATATGTTCATACAACTTAGAGATGATGCAGATGACTCACATCATGCTAGATATGATCATGCTAGTACAACTTAGATATGATCATACAACTTAGAGATGATGCAGAGGCATTGATTTACATCATGCTAGTACAACTTAGATATGATGCATCTGCATCATTCTAGTACGGCTTAGAGATGATGTAGATGGTACTCCACATCATGCCAGTACAACTTAGATATGATGCATTCACATTATGCTAGTACGACTTAGAGATGATACAATGGAGAGATTCAACATCTTGTTGAGACAACTATTCTTCTAGAACATATGCCCCGATTAGAAGAATGGTCCTTGTATCACTCTGTTGAGTGAGTGACTTATGCGAGCAACTCTGTTGAGTGCGTTAAGTCTAGCGCATGACTTATTCAACATCATGCCCGATTACTCAGATGGAGTATGGCCTAGAGAGATGATGCAAATGATGATATGATTTGATGCCATGAGACTGTTGTACTGCATGGTGATAGCTTTTGTAGCTATTAGTTGATTGCAATGGAGACTGTGTGTCTCTGGATAGTAACTATGTACTACTGTGGTGGATGTGTTCCACTGGTAGTGATTGTATGTCACTAGATAGTAGTTGTGCGCTACTAGGAGTGGTTGTATACGACTGGATATTTGTTGTGTACTACTATGGGTTGACACTATTCTGATCTATTGGATGACATTGTAGTAACTGTGTAGCATCATGCCCGATTACTCAGATGGAGTATGGCCTCGAGAGATGATGCAGATGATGATATGATTTGATGCCAAGAGATTGTTGTACTGCATGGTGATAACTTGTGTAACTATTAGTTGATTGCAGTGGACACTGCGTGTCTCTAGACAATAGCTATGTACTACTGTGGTGGATGTGTTCCACTAGTAGTGACTGTATGTCACTAGATAGTAGTTGTGTGCTACCAAGAGTGGTTGTATACTACTGGATAGTAGTTGTGTACTACTATGGATCGACACTGTTGTGATATATTGGATGGCATTGTAGTAACTGTGTACTACTACTGGATTGCCATGGAGACTACCAGTAGTGCTGGAGGTGATTGCCAGCTAGATGGATAGTGGTGATGTTGCTCGTGATTTGATCTACGTGATCATGAGATATCCTATGTGGCTATGATGATGATACCTGTAGGATGGTTTTCTAGACTATGTGAGCCTTGTCCATACCATGTGAAATGGATGGATGTGTTTGAGACCATTACAGTTAATACCTCCCTAGCTAGGAGGGAGTGTTGATATTATGGTAGCTGCGGGAGGTATTAACCTCCATGTGTAACCTTTCGCTAGAATAGAATATTCCGGAAGCTAGAGAAATCCTAAATAGATGTATAGAAACCCTAGAAGACAAGACGACTTAGTAAAATAATTAATATTAAAGTATTTTATTCTAAAAGGACAAGTCGACCTGGACAAGTGACAAGAACCACTATAAATAAGAGATGATATAGCTCATTTGTACGCTCTCACCTCACTCACTCTCTCAAGTGTAGCGAAAGTTTGGAGTTGCAGCTGCAAGGAAGGGAAGGGACATCTTTTGTGGTGATTCTTGGTCTTTCTCTCTAGTGCTATCTAGCCTAAGATATGCGCCCTACTTCTAATATCTCTTGTTGTCGTTCTTAGTGATATTTCTTGGTGGTATTCTTGGTAAGTGCAACTGTAACATCCCTCTCTGGCGCACTGAGCGAACTTATTCTTTGAGGACACTTTTTTGCAAGTGATCCGGATTATTATGATATTAAAACTTTTGATTTTGATTATGAGGCCTTATGGGATGATGACATGTTGTTTTACCGCCTCGACATAGACAAGTGCTATTGACTCGGTTTTACTGAGTGTGCAGGGTTATGGACCTCGAGGATGCCGAGGCATCGATGGAACCCTTTGGACTCCGGATCGAGTCGGGGAGTGTAGCATTGGGGTTTGATTGTTTTACTGTGATTTTAGTGCTTCTGATTAGATGATATGATATGGATATATTTTGACATGATTTGTTGATGATGCAGGCTGATGATAGCTTACCGACCAGACTCACATGTGGAGTAAAGGGTCACGCACGACTACCAGAGATGTTGAGGGAGAGGAGTGGACATCATCCCTGCCACAACCTACTAACACTCCCGCCGTGGCTTGAACTGTAGGTTAACGATTACCTAGTTCGAGAGGACCCACGATGCCGTGAGGGCAGACTGTGACAGTCATTGACGATGATTCTAAGGGGCACGCAATAAGGCGGGGGCCTTATTCCGTAGAGGCCCTTGGTCTCCCACAAGTTCACCTGGCGGAGTATTGACTCCAGGGGTTTTTGATGTCTACCAAGTCAGTCAAGAGGCGAGTGACACCTTTGGAGCATGTGGTGCATCCCGAAGGGCACAACGCGCAAGAAAAATGGAAAGAGGCAGGTGACACCCTTGGAGCACGTAGTGCGTCCTGAAGGGCACGCCACGCAAGAGAATATATGAGGCGAGTGGCACCCTTGGAGCACGTACTGCGTCCTGAAGGGCACGTCGCGTTGTTTGGATAAATGAATGAACCTAGACGACCTTAGGATAAACAATGTGATAAGAATTAATTTTTTTTTTCCCCCTAATAAAATGTTGCCCATCACGAAAATTAAGGTCTAGGTCTAAATCATGCTAGTGGTAAAAATTTATCCTTTTTATTAATTTTTTTTTGATATATATATATATATATATATATTAAAATTAAAAACAAAACAAATAAAGATTATGATCTTCGTTAAATCTTGTAACACGGAGGGAGTAAGAAATTTAATTTATTCAAGAAAAAAAAAGAAGGGAATTAATTGTTTTATCTTTTTGATAATTTAAAATATACTAATTAAATGAAAAAAGGGAAAAATGGTTAATTTCCACCTGCCTTTTTGAGTTCTAATTAAAAAGGGGAAAGAGGGAAAATCTAAAATATTAGGAAACTAGGAGAAGAGGTAAACATAAAAAGGGAAAAAGGGAACATAAGGGAAAAAACGGAAAGTCAAACTTAGGAAAGTATCTACCATTTAAGAGCTTTCTAATTTAAAGTGAATTAACAATTTAATAATGGGGAAAGCCATTAAAACATGTAAGAGAATTTGGGGACACCTAGGAGTGATTCTAGGAGTAACTCTAGGTGGATGAGGGAAATAAATATAATTAATTAATTAAAGAAAATAATTTATGGAGGAATGAAGGGGATGGGTGACACTTGTACGGGGAGGAATTTTTAGGAATTAAATTAAAAAAAACTTAATGAAACAAGATTTTAGGAAAGTAAGGAACCACAAAACTCTATATAATGAAGGGAGGAGATGGAGGTTGGACCTCTTTTGTTTGCGTAACGTTACACTGCAGAAATATCTACTTGACTGACTTAACTTGTGGGAGTTGGGATACCCAGCTCGGTGAGGAGTGGTAGCTCGGCCTTGCGAGGCGAGTTGAGAGCTAGTCGAAATCTCTGGATAGTGAGTGTGTGGCCCCTTTGCGGCTTGGGGGGCTAAGGGGGAAGAAGAGTACCCTTAGCATTGGCTAGGAGGTACCGGTGTAGTGTCGCCGGTCGGCACGCGAGAGTTGTAAGGAGCACGTGAGACGTCCACTCCGAACATGCAATGGTACACTTTCTTCGTTTTGTATGGTAAATTGTTTTAGAACTTATGCTTGAATCTGCATTTTTATTTGGGTGAGTGAACTAATCGTCTAAATGGTTTTCTGAAATTTTCTTAGCCTAGCTCGATGATAGATCGACTCCCATGGCTTCATTTCCCCGCACGTCTTGACCACCTTTCTGTGTTGATTATGACCTTTGTGGTTGTTTAACCTTCGTCCCTAGCTCACCAGTCCTCGCCTGAGCAGTTGACCAGGAGTTTGATCTACGGTCGTCACCTTAGCGTTAAAAGACCTATGGATCTCAATGCCCTGCTTTTCTGTGCGAGGATGATGAACGAAGGACGAACCGGTTAGCCGACTACCCTTGATGTTTGTCCTTGGCTGATTGTTGATTCTGCCATCCGACAACGACCTCTGCGTGTGGATTATCTTGAGTCCTGGTTGGTTTTCTCTATGCCTTGACTGATAGAACCCCTGCAATCATTCCATGACCTTTTCCATTTGATCCTTGCGTTCTCCTACTGTTGTCTGCGTTGTACTGGGGTATTCTGGGAATGAAAAACGAAATTAATTCATCTCTGCATTTTACATTGGGTATTCTGGCAATGAAAAACGAAATGAATTCATCTCTGCATTTTACATTGGGTATTCTGGCAAGGAAAAACGAAATGGTTTCTGGTCTGCATTTTTATTTTGGGTATTCTAGCAATGAGAAACGGAATGAATCCATCTCTGCATTTTACATTGGGTATTCTGGCAATGAAAAACGAAATGAATTCATCTCTGCATTTTACATTGGGTATTCTGGCAAGGTAAAATGAAATGATTTCTGGTCTGCATTTTTATTTTGGGTATTTTGGCAATGAGAAACAAAATGAATTCATCTCTGCATTTTACATTGGGTATTCTAGCAATGAAAAACGAAATGAATTCATCTCTGCATTTTACAATGGGTATTCTGGCAATGAAAAACAAAATGATTTATGGTCTGCATTTTTATTTTGTATTTTGGCGATGGAAAAGAGGAATTATTCTTGTCTGCATTTCGTTTTACCTTTGGGGCGATTTTGCCCTTGATGAAGACTGTGTTTTGCTTTAAAATTTTGTTGCCATTTGATTCCTGTTAATGCCCACGTTTTTGCTTTTCAATTCATCAAATTTCCTGCTGTGAAAGACCACGATTTTGGAAATTAAAAATGGACTGTGTGGCACGCTGAATTCGCCCATGTTTTTGCTTTCCAATTCATCAAATTTTCTGCTGTGAAAGACCACGATTTTGGAATTTAAAAACGGACTGTGTCGCATGCTGAATTCGCCCACGTTTTTGCTTTTCAATTCATCAAATTTCGTGTTGTGAAAGACCACGATTTTGGAAATTAAAAATGGATTGTGTGGCATGCTGAATTCGCCCATGTTTTTTGCTTTCCAATTCATCAAATTTCCTGCTGTGAAAGACCACGATTTTAGAATTTAAAAACGAATTGTGTTGCATACTGAATTTGCCCACGCTTTTGCTTTTCAATTCATCAAATTACTTGCTGTGAATCGACCACTTTTGCCCTTGAAAACTTGTTTGCGTTTTACTGTTGAAGGCCCATGAAATTCCATTCAAATGCGTGGTTGAGGTTGCCGTAAATGGTCATGGTTTTGCCCATTAAAGTTTGATTGAAACTGCTGTTCACACCCATGATTTTTGCTGTGAAACTGAGGTCTGTGTTGCTGCCTTGATTGATCACGAAATGCCTTTAAAACCTTGACAACGTTGCCCTTAAATGATGGGCTGCGTCTGCTGGCGATTGGACGAATTTGCCTATTTAGCTGATTGCGCCTTTAATCTGTAAACAACCTTGGTTTTAGACAACAATATCCTTGGTTACACCTTAGCTTTAATTTCAATCTATCTATCTTTATGGTCAACTTTTGTCGGACAACAAGTGTAATAGTCAGCAGGTTGTACATAAAAGTTGCTTTTGCTGTTAGATAGTGCTTTGTACACTAATATTGTTATAGTGTTGAATAATAGCGTTATATTGGAAATGGGTAGCAATGTATATATAATTTTTAAATGGGCAATGAAGATTTTGTTAGATTATATTTGTAGTAAATGTCTAAATTGTGCTTTAGACTTGCTAATTGGGATGGCTTTTAAGGTAAATTTAGAATTGCCAATTGTTGACTAGTTGTGATTTAGACTCACTGACTTGTTTTGCTTTTAAGGTTAAATTAGAATTGCAAATAGTTGACTAGCTGTAATTTGGACTGGCTAAAATAGATATGTAATTGATGTTAGTTGGATTTATATATATCGGCTAATTGGTAACTTAGACCCGCTAAATTGAGTTGTAATTCATGTTAAGTTCGGCTGGTAATTTGCTGACTAATGGAAATTAGGCTGGTTAATTGATCTGTAATTAATGCCATTTTAAATCATAGATATTGACCATTTAGCCTTGCCTTGATTATCGGTTCTATTGTTGACGAAGTCATTTTTAGCTTGCGCTTCCCGTTGAGGGTGGTGTTGTTTATTATAAGTAATGTTTGTACTTGGTTATGTAAGCGTTTAATGTGATTGGTTTTGCTCATTGTAAGGGTTCTAGTTACTTGTGTAATTAATTTTGGGTGCGTTGGGTTGTTAGGATGATTGTCCTTAGCTTAGTAGGCTTGGTATGCTTGTGTCGGGCGGGATGTAGACACCTCCTTGTTCCTCAGAACAATCGCCAGCCTTGAGGCCTTAAATCGTCAAAATCGATGGGGACCTGGGCTTGAGTGTTGCTTATTTGTCCTGGAGGTCTTAACCATTGCAGGGTAGGACGGGCGGGTAGTCATTCTGATTCTTCGTTGGTTGAACGTCGTACATTGCTTCTAGGTGCTTGATGTGCTTTTATGTTAGGTTGTTATGTTTGTTGTGGCGTGAGTTGCATGCGTTGTGTTCGTCGTCTTGTTGCGATGTTCATTATTACCTTCCTACATACACACACATTTTTTTTTTTTTGCACTTGTTATTCGAGGCCTTTTGTCGTAACGAAATGGGAGGTTCGTTACATATGGTATCAGAGCGGGTTCAATCCGCGACTTGGGATCGCTACGACTTTCGTTGATATGATTTGATTATAATGTTGCTAATTGAGTTGACTTGTATTCGTGTAGGTAATCATGGTTAGAGGACGTCGCGGAGGCAGACGACGGGGTGCTAGGGGAGGAGGCGCGACGTCTCCAGTAACATCCACGTCTGAGGGGTCTAACCCCCAGGGAGATGAACAGGTTGTCGGGCAGGAGCAGATAGCAGTTGGTGATGTGGTCGGAATGATGTGATCTTTTCAGCGCATGTTTGAGGCATTGATAAGACGTTTGGACATAGATGAGGCCAGGGCGCCGACACCCCCCGAGGTTCTGCCGCGCGCTCCGGTCGGTACTGGTAGCGTTCACCATGAACTCGAGAAGGTCAATTTTTTTGAGTTCTTTGGTGCCCCGGACGACACATGGTTGGAGAACATGGTGATGTGCTTTGCACTTCGCGATTATATCTCCAACATGAAGGTACGCATGGCAGTCTTTCAACTGAAGGGGAGCACTCTTCTATGGTGGAAAACGCTCCTACCGCAGCTGAACGTGGCCGTCAAAGATGTGTCATGGGAACTGCTCGAGGAACGGTTCCGAGAGAGGTATCTTTCAGAGGAATTCATTGAGCGTCAACTCAATGAGTTCAACGCGTTACGACAGGGCGGTCGTACGGTGCCCGAGTATGAGGCCTGTTTTATGGAGCTGCTCCGGTATGCTCCGCATCTTAACACTGAGAAACTTAAGGTCAACAGGTTCGTGTTCGGCCTTAACGACAACTTATGTGCAAAGGTTAGGATTTTGATGCCCCAAACCTTGCATGATGCCGTCCAGAAAGCCCTCATAGCAGAGGAGGAGCTTATCAGCGGGGGTCAGACCATGACTCCAGCGAGACCAGCAGGGCAGGTGTCTTCTGGAGCACAACAGCATCAGACACCGGCCAGACATATGCTGGGATATCGTGGCTTCCAGAGGGGATCCGCTTTCACTACACCTCGACGACCGACGCCTCAACAACGAACACCTTATCGGGGACCACAACATCGACATCAACATCGACTGCAACAACAACAGTTTAGGCCTGTTCAACAGAACAGACCAGGATTCTAGGCCGACGGGCCGTCATCTTCTACTTTGGGTACTAGAACTACTGGGTCGAAGAAGGGGTGTTGGACGTGTGGGGAGCCACACTACCACGCGACTGCCCTGTGGAGAGGACTATAGCGTCCAGATCAGCTGGACCCCCTACCATGGGAGATATGGGCAAGGCCCATCGGATTCATGCAACGATGAATAACCGCCAGGCAGAGCATCAATCGACTTTGCTCGAGACGACAGGTACCGTCGCTGACCAGACCCTTAGTATTTTGATAGATCCCGATGCTACCGAGAGTTTCATTTCTGGTGCAGCGCTAAAAATGATTAAGGTAAAGGCAGTCGAACAGGACGAGTTTAGATTCGTAGAGATGGCTTCGGGAGCCAAACAAAAGGTTGGAGGAAAGGTTACGGGCTGTACCCTTAACCTGGGAGAGTTTGTCACAAAGGCCAACCTGTACGTCACGATCTTATGATGTCGTAATTGGTATGGACTGGTTGGAATCGCATGAGGCGATACTCAACTGTAAGACGAAACGATTGAGCTTGGTCGATGACGAGGGACATAGACGTGTGATTGTAGGACGAAACCAGGGAGTTTCCCTGAGGTTCATCTCTTCCTTACAGCGACAAAAGAGCATGCGCAAGGGGTGCAAGCTTTATGCGATCCTTGCGTTAAACGAGAAGGGATTAGCGAAAGGTTTAGAACACCTTCCGATGGTGAGAGAGTTTGCGGACGTATTTTCGGAGGAGTTACCTGGGATGCCATCGTAGAGGGAATTGAAGTTTACTATAGACCTAAAACCGGGAACATAACCGATAGCTAGAACGCCTTATCGGATATCAACCCCGGAATTACAGGAGTTGAGAATGCAACTGAAGGAGTCGCTGGACCTGGGACTGATACGTCCTAGTGTGTCACTGTGGGGTGCACTTTTTATTTTCATACGAAAGAAGGATGGGTTGTGGGGGCTCTGCATTGATTACAGTCAATTGAACAAGGCCACAATCAAGAATCAATATCCGTTGTCGAGGATTGATGATCTGTTCGATCAAATGAAGGGCGCGACGGTGTTCTCAAAGATCGATTTGCGATCAGGGTATCACCAGTTACAGATTAAGGAAGATGATGTCCCTAAGACCTCCTTTAAGACGAGGTTTGGAAATTACGAGTTTACTATTTTACCTTTTGGACTGACAAACACCCCAAGGGTATTTATGAGTTTGATGAATGGGGTGTTCCGCAAGTAATTGGACAAGTTCGTCCAAGTATTCATTGACGATATTTTGATTTACTCTCGGACGACGGAGGAGCATGACGAACACTTGTGCTTGGTACTACAGTGTCTGCGAGAGCACAAATTGTATGGGAAGTTATCCAAATGCTCATTTTATCAATCGAAGATTCACTACTTAGGGCACGCCATCTACGGTGAAGGTATCGCTGTGGATCCAACAAAGGTTGAGGCCATTATGGAATGGCCTGTGTCGACGAATGTCCCGGAAGTGCGTAGCTTCATGGGTTTAGCAGGATACTATCGACGGTTCGTCGAGGGGTTTTCGAAGATGGCAAATCCGATCACGGAATTGCAGAAGAAAAACCAGAAGTTTGTTTGGACCGAGAAATACACGGAAGCATTTCAGAGGCTCAAGGAGTTGTTGACAACAACACCAATACTAAAGGTTCTGGACATAGACGCAGACTTCTTGGTATGCACTGACGCATCCAAGGAAGGCTTAGGCAGAGTCTTGATGCAAGACGGACGAGTAATCGCTTACATTTTGAGGAAACTGAGAAGGCATGAGGAGAACTACGCGACGCACGATTTGGAGTTGTTAGCCATCGTATATGCCTTGAAGGTTTGGAGACATTACCTTGTTGGACGAAAATTTGAACTAAAGATTGACCACTGTGGACTACAACACATCTTTACGCAAAAGGACCTGAACGCGTGACAACGACGTTGGTCGGAATTGCTTAGTGAGTACGACTTTGAGATTATTTACATAAAAGGAACAGTGAACCGAGTGGTAGACGCATTGAGTCGGAGACCGCGCATCTTTTCGGTGTTGCCTCTTCAAACGAATCTACGTGAAAATATTCTAACCTTACAACGTGACGATGAATGGTACAAAGAGGTCGAGGGTTTTATCGGACAAAACACAATGATGGTACCATGATTTGAAGGATTTTCATTTGATAGCGATGGTTTATTGAGGTTTAAAAATCGGATCTACGTACCGCTGAACGATGAGTTGAGGATGTTGATCCTGAGCGAGCCTCATAGAGCAGTTTACATGGCTCACCCGGGAGTCACGAAGATGAGGGCAGACCTTAAACCCTTATTCTTCTGGAAGGGAATGAAGGCAGACATAGTCAACTATGTGGCCAAATGTCTAGAATGTCAGCAGGTAAAGGCTGAACATAGACACCTAGCAGGATTACTACAACCACACGCTATTCCGGAATCGAAATGGGAGGTTGTTTCGATGGATTTTATTGTTGGATTGCCACTGACGACAATGAGACATGACTCGATTTTCATAGTAGTAGACACTCTGAAGAACAGTGCTCACTTTATTCCTGTGCGTACGACGTATCAGACACCTGACATAGCTAGAGTTTTCATTAGTGTGATTGTGAGGCTGCATGGCGTGCCTAAGAGGATTATATCCGATCGAGGATCAATGTTTATTGGACGATTTTGGACGAGTTTCCAAGAGGCCTTGGGAACCCAACTTAACTTTAGTACTGCATATCACCCGGAGACTGACGGGCATACCGAATGAACAAACCAGACCTTGGAGGACATGTTGTGCATGTACGTGATGGACCAACAAAAGCGTTGGGAAGAATTCTTGCCACTAATGGAGTTCGCTTACAACAACAGTTACCAGAGCACCATTAAGATGGCGCCTTTCGAGTTTCTTTACGGGCGACTGTGTCGGATGCCTTTGAGTTGGGATCGGCTTGAGGATAGGGTCCTGGTAGGACCAGAAGCGATCCAAGAAATGGAAGAGCAAATGCAAATAATAAGACAAAGGATTAAAGAAGCGCAGGATCGACAGAAGAGTTGTGTTGATGCGCATCGTGTCGACCGTAGTTACGAGGTCGTCGATCGAGTCTTCTTGCGGGTTAAACTGCATAAAAGTTTGATCAAGTTTGGGAAGGGAGCTAAAATCTCTCCTAGGTTCGTGGGACCTTTCGAGATTGTGGAGAGAAAGGGGCCCGTGGCCTATCGACTAGCCTTGCCTGATTCTTTGAGGCGTATGCACGATGTTTTTCATGTATCTGTTTTGAGACATTCTATTAGTGATCCTACGCATGTTATTGACATGAGTTCCTTGTAGGTATCGGACGAGGGGGCACTCACAGCTGAGTCGATCTGCATCTTGGATTATCGCGTTTGACAGCTATGACGTCGAACGATAGAGCAGGTCAAGGTCCAGTGGGACAATTATAGTCCGCACTCGACGACTTGGGAGGACGCATATGATATGCACCAGCGGTTTCCATTTTTGTTTGATAGATAGACATATGATACTGTGATACACTTTATTTCGGCATATGTACTGTGAAACTTCGGGATGAAGTTTGGACCCAGAGGGGGTGTATGTAACATCTCGCTCTGGCGCACTTATTCTTTGAGGACACTTTCTCGCAAGTGATCCGGATTATTATGATATTAAAAATTTTGATTTTGATTGAGGCGTTATGGGATGATGACATGTTGTTTTACCGCCTCGACATAGACAAGTGCTATTGACTCAGTTTTACTGAGTGTGCAAGATTATGGACCTCGAGGATGCCGAGGCATTGATGGAACTCCTTGGACTCCGGATCGAGTCGGGGAGTGTACCATTGGGGTTTGATTGTTTTACTGTGATTTTAGTGCTTTTGATTACATGATATGATATTGATATATTCTGACATGATTCATTGATGATGCAGGCTGGCGATAGCTTGCCGACCAGACTCACATGTGGAGTAAAGGGGTCACGCACGACTACCAGAGATGTTGAGGGAGAGGTGTGGACAACAACCCTGCCACAACCTACTAGCACTCCCATCATGGCTCGAACTGTAGGTTAACGATTACCTAGTTCGAGAGGACCCATGATGTCGTGAGGGCAGACTACGACAGTCGCTCACAATGATTCTAAGGGGCGCGCAATAAGGCGGGGGCCTTATTCTTTAAGGTCCTTAGTCTCCCACAAATTCACCTGGCGGAGTATTGACTCCAAGGGTTTTTGATGTCTACCAAGTCAGTCAAGAGGCGAGTGACACCCTTGGAGCACATGGTGCATCTTGAAGGGCACGCCGCGCAAGAAAAATGGAAAGAGGCGGGTGACACCCTTGGAGCACGTCGCGCAAGGGAACAAATGAGGCGAGTGGCACCCTTGGAGCACCTAGTGCGTCCTGAATGGCAAGTCACGTTGTTTTGATAAATGAATGAACCTAGACGGCCTTAGGATGAACAATGTGATAAGAATTTAAAAAAAAACTTTTTCCCTAATAAAATATCACCCATCACAAAAATTAAGGTCTAGGTCTAAATCATGCTAGTGGTAAACTTTTATTCTTTTTATTAAAAAAAAATTGATATATATATATACATATATATACTAATTAAATGAGAAAAGGGAAAAATGGTTAATTTCCACCTGCCTTTTTGAGTTCTAAATAAAAAGGGGAAAGAGGGAAAATCTAAAATATTAGGAAACTAAGAAAAGAGGTAAACATAAAAAGGGAAAAATGGAACATAAGGGAAAAAGCGGAAAGTCAAACTTAGGAAAGTATCTACCATTTAAGAGCTTTCTAATTTAAACTGAACTAGCAATTTAATAATGGGGAAAGCCATTAAAACTTGTAAGAGAATTTGGGGACACCTAGGAGTGATTCTAGGAGTAACTCTAGGTGGGTGAGGGAAATAAAG
>ML777833.1:1755424-1773628 GCA_009831015.1 Picea engelmannii
CATTTCGTTTTACCTTTGGGGCGATTTTGCCCTTGATGAAGACTGTGTTTTGCTTTAAAATTTTGTTGCCATTTGATTCCTGTTAATGCCCACGTTTTTGCTTTTCAATTCATCAAATTTCCTGCTGTGAAAGACCACGATTTTGGAAATTAAAAATGGACTGTGTGGCACGCTGAATTCGCCCATGTTTTTGCTTTCCAATTCATCAAATTTTCTGCTGTGAAAGACCACGATTTTGGAATTTAAAAACGGACTGTGTCGCATGCTGAATTCGCCCACGTTTTTGCTTTTCAATTCATCAAATTTCGTGTTGTGAAAGACCACGATTTTGGAAATTAAAAATGGATTGTGTGGCATGCTGAATTCGCCCATGTTTTTTGCTTTCCAATTCATCAAATTTCCTGCTGTGAAAGACCACGATTTTAGAATTTAAAAACGAATTGTGTTGCATACTGAATTTGCCCACGCTTTTGCTTTTCAATTCATCAAATTACTTGCTGTGAATCGACCACTTTTGCCCTTGAAAACTTGTTTGCGTTTTACTGTTGAAGGCCCATGAAATTCCATTCAAATGCGTGGTTGAGGTTGCCGTAAATGGTCATGGTTTTGCCCATTAAAGTTTGATTGAAACTGCTGTTCACACCCATGATTTTTGCTGTGAAACTGAGGTCTGTGTTGCTGCCTTGATTGATCACGAAATGCCTTTAAAACCTTGACAACGTTGCCCTTAAATGATGGGCTGCGTCTGCTGGCGATTGGACGAATTTGCCTATTTAGCTGATTGCGCCTTTAATCTGTAAACAACCTTGGTTTTAGACAACAATATCCTTGGTTACACCTTAGCTTTAATTTCAATCTATCTATCTTTATGGTCAACTTTTGTCGGACAACAAGTGTAATAGTCAGCAGGTTGTACATAAAAGTTGCTTTTGCTGTTAGATAGTGCTTTGTACACTAATATTGTTATAGTGTTGAATAATAGCGTTATATTGGAAATGGGTAGCAATGTATATATAATTTTTAAATGGGCAATGAAGATTTTGTTAGATTATATTTGTAGTAAATGTCTAAATTGTGCTTTAGACTTGCTAATTGGGATGGCTTTTAAGGTAAATTTAGAATTGCCAATTGTTGACTAGTTGTGATTTAGACTCACTGACTTGTTTTGCTTTTAAGGTTAAATTAGAATTGCAAATAGTTGACTAGCTGTAATTTGGACTGGCTAAAATAGATATGTAATTGATGTTAGTTGGATTTATATATATCGGCTAATTGGTAACTTAGACCCGCTAAATTGAGTTGTAATTCATGTTAAGTTCGGCTGGTAATTTGCTGACTAATGGAAATTAGGCTGGTTAATTGATCTGTAATTAATGCCATTTTAAATCATAGATATTGACCATTTAGCCTTGCCTTGATTATCGGTTCTATTGTTGACGAAGTCATTTTTAGCTTGCGCTTCCCGTTGAGGGTGGTGTTGTTTATTATAAGTAATGTTTGTACTTGGTTATGTAAGCGTTTAATGTGATTGGTTTTGCTCATTGTAAGGGTTCTAGTTACTTGTGTAATTAATTTTGGGTGCGTTGGGTTGTTAGGATGATTGTCCTTAGCTTAGTAGGCTTGGTATGCTTGTGTCGGGCGGGATGTAGACACCTCCTTGTTCCTCAGAACAATCGCCAGCCTTGAGGCCTTAAATCGTCAAAATCGATGGGGACCTGGGCTTGAGTGTTGCTTATTTGTCCTGGAGGTCTTAACCATTGCAGGGTAGGACGGGCGGGTAGTCATTCTGATTCTTCGTTGGTTGAACGTCGTACATTGCTTCTAGGTGCTTGATGTGCTTTTATGTTAGGTTGTTATGTTTGTTGTGGCGTGAGTTGCATGCGTTGTGTTCGTCGTCTTGTTGCGATGTTCATTATTACCTTCCTACATACACACACATTTTTTTTTTTTTGCACTTGTTATTCGAGGCCTTTTGTCGTAACGAAATGGGAGGTTCGTTACATATGGTATCAGAGCGGGTTCAATCCGCGACTTGGGATCGCTACGACTTTCGTTGATATGATTTGATTATAATGTTGCTAATTGAGTTGACTTGTATTCGTGTAGGTAATCATGGTTAGAGGACGTCGCGGAGGCAGACGACGGGGTGCTAGGGGAGGAGGCGCGACGTCTCCAGTAACATCCACGTCTGAGGGGTCTAACCCCCAGGGAGATGAACAGGTTGTCGGGCAGGAGCAGATAGCAGTTGGTGATGTGGTCGGAATGATGTGATCTTTTCAGCGCATGTTTGAGGCATTGATAAGACGTTTGGACATAGATGAGGCCAGGGCGCCGACACCCCCCGAGGTTCTGCCGCGCGCTCCGGTCGGTACTGGTAGCGTTCACCATGAACTCGAGAAGGTCAATTTTTTTGAGTTCTTTGGTGCCCCGGACGACACATGGTTGGAGAACATGGTGATGTGCTTTGCACTTCGCGATTATATCTCCAACATGAAGGTACGCATGGCAGTCTTTCAACTGAAGGGGAGCACTCTTCTATGGTGGAAAACGCTCCTACCGCAGCTGAACGTGGCCGTCAAAGATGTGTCATGGGAACTGCTCGAGGAACGGTTCCGAGAGAGGTATCTTTCAGAGGAATTCATTGAGCGTCAACTCAATGAGTTCAACGCGTTACGACAGGGCGGTCGTACGGTGCCCGAGTATGAGGCCTGTTTTATGGAGCTGCTCCGGTATGCTCCGCATCTTAACACTGAGAAACTTAAGGTCAACAGGTTCGTGTTCGGCCTTAACGACAACTTATGTGCAAAGGTTAGGATTTTGATGCCCCAAACCTTGCATGATGCCGTCCAGAAAGCCCTCATAGCAGAGGAGGAGCTTATCAGCGGGGGTCAGACCATGACTCCAGCGAGACCAGCAGGGCAGGTGTCTTCTGGAGCACAACAGCATCAGACACCGGCCAGACATATGCTGGGATATCGTGGCTTCCAGAGGGGATCCGCTTTCACTACACCTCGACGACCGACGCCTCAACAACGAACACCTTATCGGGGACCACAACATCGACATCAACATCGACTGCAACAACAACAGTTTAGGCCTGTTCAACAGAACAGACCAGGATTCTAGGCCGACGGGCCGTCATCTTCTACTTTGGGTACTAGAACTACTGGGTCGAAGAAGGGGTGTTGGACGTGTGGGGAGCCACACTACCACGCGACTGCCCTGTGGAGAGGACTATAGCGTCCAGATCAGCTGGACCCCCTACCATGGGAGATATGGGCAAGGCCCATCGGATTCATGCAACGATGAATAACCGCCAGGCAGAGCATCAATCGACTTTGCTCGAGACGACAGGTACCGTCGCTGACCAGACCCTTAGTATTTTGATAGATCCCGATGCTACCGAGAGTTTCATTTCTGGTGCAGCGCTAAAAATGATTAAGGTAAAGGCAGTCGAACAGGACGAGTTTAGATTCGTAGAGATGGCTTCGGGAGCCAAACAAAAGGTTGGAGGAAAGGTTACGGGCTGTACCCTTAACCTGGGAGAGTTTGTCACAAAGGCCAACCTGTACGTCACGATCTTATGATGTCGTAATTGGTATGGACTGGTTGGAATCGCATGAGGCGATACTCAACTGTAAGACGAAACGATTGAGCTTGGTCGATGACGAGGGACATAGACGTGTGATTGTAGGACGAAACCAGGGAGTTTCCCTGAGGTTCATCTCTTCCTTACAGCGACAAAAGAGCATGCGCAAGGGGTGCAAGCTTTATGCGATCCTTGCGTTAAACGAGAAGGGATTAGCGAAAGGTTTAGAACACCTTCCGATGGTGAGAGAGTTTGCGGACGTATTTTCGGAGGAGTTACCTGGGATGCCATCGTAGAGGGAATTGAAGTTTACTATAGACCTAAAACCGGGAACATAACCGATAGCTAGAACGCCTTATCGGATATCAACCCCGGAATTACAGGAGTTGAGAATGCAACTGAAGGAGTCGCTGGACCTGGGACTGATACGTCCTAGTGTGTCACTGTGGGGTGCACTTTTTATTTTCATACGAAAGAAGGATGGGTTGTGGGGGCTCTGCATTGATTACAGTCAATTGAACAAGGCCACAATCAAGAATCAATATCCGTTGTCGAGGATTGATGATCTGTTCGATCAAATGAAGGGCGCGACGGTGTTCTCAAAGATCGATTTGCGATCAGGGTATCACCAGTTACAGATTAAGGAAGATGATGTCCCTAAGACCTCCTTTAAGACGAGGTTTGGAAATTACGAGTTTACTATTTTACCTTTTGGACTGACAAACACCCCAAGGGTATTTATGAGTTTGATGAATGGGGTGTTCCGCAAGTAATTGGACAAGTTCGTCCAAGTATTCATTGACGATATTTTGATTTACTCTCGGACGACGGAGGAGCATGACGAACACTTGTGCTTGGTACTACAGTGTCTGCGAGAGCACAAATTGTATGGGAAGTTATCCAAATGCTCATTTTATCAATCGAAGATTCACTACTTAGGGCACGCCATCTACGGTGAAGGTATCGCTGTGGATCCAACAAAGGTTGAGGCCATTATGGAATGGCCTGTGTCGACGAATGTCCCGGAAGTGCGTAGCTTCATGGGTTTAGCAGGATACTATCGACGGTTCGTCGAGGGGTTTTCGAAGATGGCAAATCCGATCACGGAATTGCAGAAGAAAAACCAGAAGTTTGTTTGGACCGAGAAATACACGGAAGCATTTCAGAGGCTCAAGGAGTTGTTGACAACAACACCAATACTAAAGGTTCTGGACATAGACGCAGACTTCTTGGTATGCACTGACGCATCCAAGGAAGGCTTAGGCAGAGTCTTGATGCAAGACGGACGAGTAATCGCTTACATTTTGAGGAAACTGAGAAGGCATGAGGAGAACTACGCGACGCACGATTTGGAGTTGTTAGCCATCGTATATGCCTTGAAGGTTTGGAGACATTACCTTGTTGGACGAAAATTTGAACTAAAGATTGACCACTGTGGACTACAACACATCTTTACGCAAAAGGACCTGAACGCGTGACAACGACGTTGGTCGGAATTGCTTAGTGAGTACGACTTTGAGATTATTTACATAAAAGGAACAGTGAACCGAGTGGTAGACGCATTGAGTCGGAGACCGCGCATCTTTTCGGTGTTGCCTCTTCAAACGAATCTACGTGAAAATATTCTAACCTTACAACGTGACGATGAATGGTACAAAGAGGTCGAGGGTTTTATCGGACAAAACACAATGATGGTACCATGATTTGAAGGATTTTCATTTGATAGCGATGGTTTATTGAGGTTTAAAAATCGGATCTACGTACCGCTGAACGATGAGTTGAGGATGTTGATCCTGAGCGAGCCTCATAGAGCAGTTTACATGGCTCACCCGGGAGTCACGAAGATGAGGGCAGACCTTAAACCCTTATTCTTCTGGAAGGGAATGAAGGCAGACATAGTCAACTATGTGGCCAAATGTCTAGAATGTCAGCAGGTAAAGGCTGAACATAGACACCTAGCAGGATTACTACAACCACACGCTATTCCGGAATCGAAATGGGAGGTTGTTTCGATGGATTTTATTGTTGGATTGCCACTGACGACAATGAGACATGACTCGATTTTCATAGTAGTAGACACTCTGAAGAACAGTGCTCACTTTATTCCTGTGCGTACGACGTATCAGACACCTGACATAGCTAGAGTTTTCATTAGTGTGATTGTGAGGCTGCATGGCGTGCCTAAGAGGATTATATCCGATCGAGGATCAATGTTTATTGGACGATTTTGGACGAGTTTCCAAGAGGCCTTGGGAACCCAACTTAACTTTAGTACTGCATATCACCCGGAGACTGACGGGCATACCGAATGAACAAACCAGACCTTGGAGGACATGTTGTGCATGTACGTGATGGACCAACAAAAGCGTTGGGAAGAATTCTTGCCACTAATGGAGTTCGCTTACAACAACAGTTACCAGAGCACCATTAAGATGGCGCCTTTCGAGTTTCTTTACGGGCGACTGTGTCGGATGCCTTTGAGTTGGGATCGGCTTGAGGATAGGGTCCTGGTAGGACCAGAAGCGATCCAAGAAATGGAAGAGCAAATGCAAATAATAAGACAAAGGATTAAAGAAGCGCAGGATCGACAGAAGAGTTGTGTTGATGCGCATCGTGTCGACCGTAGTTACGAGGTCGGCGATCGAGTCTTCTTGCGGGTTAAACTGCATAAAAGTTTGATCAAGTTTGGGAAGGGAGCTAAAATCTCTCCTAGGTTCGTGGGACCTTTCGAGATTGTGGAGAGAAAGGGGCCCGTGGCCTATCGACTAGCCTTGCCTGATTCTTTGAGGCGTATGCACGATGTTTTTCATGTATCTGTTTTGAGACATTCTATTAGTGATCCTACGCATGTTATTGACATGAGTTCCTTGTAGGTATCGGACGAGGGGGCACTCACAGCTGAGTCGATCTGCATCTTGGATTATCGCGTTTGACAGCTATGACGTCGAACGATAGAGCAGGTCAAGGTCCAGTGGGACAATTATAGTCCGCACTCGACGACTTGGGAGGACGCATATGATATGCACCAGCGGTTTCCATTTTTGTTTGATAGATAGACATATGATACTGTGATACACTTTATTTCGGCATATGTACTGTGAAACTTCGGGATGAAGTTTGGACCCAGAGGGGGTGTATGTAACATCTCGCTCTGGCGCACTTATTCTTTGAGGACACTTTCTCGCAAGTGATCCGGATTATTATGATATTAAAAATTTTGATTTTGATTGAGGCGTTATGGGATGATGACATGTTGTTTTACCGCCTCGACATAGACAAGTGCTATTGACTCAGTTTTACTGAGTGTGCAAGATTATGGACCTCGAGGATGCCGAGGCATTGATGGAACTCCTTGGACTCCGGATCGAGTCGGGGAGTGTACCATTGGGGTTTGATTGTTTTACTGTGATTTTAGTGCTTTTGATTACATGATATGATATTGATATATTCTGACATGATTCATTGATGATGCAGGCTGGCGATAGCTTGCCGACCAGACTCACATGTGGAGTAAAGGGGTCACGCACGACTACCAGAGATGTTGAGGGAGAGGTGTGGACAACAACCCTGCCACAACCTACTAGCACTCCCATCATGGCTCGAACTGTAGGTTAACGATTACCTAGTTCGAGAGGACCCATGATGTCGTGAGGGCAGACTACGACAGTCGCTCACAATGATTCTAAGGGGCGCGCAATAAGGCGGGGGCCTTATTCTTTAAGGTCCTTAGTCTCCCACAAATTCACCTGGCGGAGTATTGACTCCAAGGGTTTTTGATGTCTACCAAGTCAGTCAAGAGGCGAGTGACACCCTTGGAGCACATGGTGCATCTTGAAGGGCACGCCGCGCAAGAAAAATGGAAAGAGGCGGGTGACACCCTTGGAGCACGTCGCGCAAGGGAACAAATGAGGCGAGTGGCACCCTTGGAGCACCTAGTGCGTCCTGAATGGCAAGTCACGTTGTTTTGATAAATGAATGAACCTAGACGGCCTTAGGATGAACAATGTGATAAGAATTTAAAAAAAAACTTTTTCCCTAATAAAATATCACCCATCACAAAAATTAAGGTCTAGGTCTAAATCATGCTAGTGGTAAACTTTTATTCTTTTTATTAAAAAAAAATTGATATATATATATACATATATATACTAATTAAATGAGAAAAGGGAAAAATGGTTAATTTCCACCTGCCTTTTTGAGTTCTAAATAAAAAGGGGAAAGAGGGAAAATCTAAAATATTAGGAAACTAAGAAAAGAGGTAAACATAAAAAGGGAAAAATGGAACATAAGGGAAAAAGCGGAAAGTCAAACTTAGGAAAGTATCTACCATTTAAGAGCTTTCTAATTTAAACTGAACTAGCAATTTAATAATGGGGAAAGCCATTAAAACTTGTAAGAGAATTTGGGGACACCTAGGAGTGATTCTAGGAGTAACTCTAGGTGGGTGAGGGAAATAAAGATAATTAATTAATTAAAGAAATTAATTTATGGAGGAATGAAGGGGATGTGTGACACTTGTACGTGGAGGAATTTTTTGGAATTAAATTAAAAAAAACTTAATTAAACGAGATTTTAGGAAAGTAAGGAACCACAAAACTCTATATAATAAAGGGAGGAGATGGAGGTTGGACCTCTTCTGTTTGTGTAACGTTATGCTGCAGAAATATCTACTTCACTGACTTAACTTGTGGGAGTTGGGATACCCAGCTCGGTGAGGAGTGGTAGCTCGGCCTTGCGAGGCGAGCTGGGAGTTAGTCGAAATCTCTGGATAGTGAGTGTGTGGCCCCTTTGCGGCTCGGGGGATAAGGGGGAAGAAGAGTACCTCTAGCATTGGCTGGGAGGTACCGGTGTAGTCTCGCCGGTCGGAACGCGGGAGTTGTCAGGAGCTCGCGGGACGTCCACTTCGAACAGGAAACGATACGCTTTCTTCGTTTTGTATGGTAAATTGTTTTAGAACTTATGCTTGAATCTGCATTTTTACTTGGGTGAGTGAATTTATCGTCTAGATGGTTTTCTGAAATTTTCTTAGCCTAGCTCGATGATAGATCGGCTCCCATGGCTTCATTTCCCCACACGTTTTGACCACCTTGCTGTGTTGATTATGACCTTCATGGTTGTTTAGCCTTCGTCCTTAGTTCACCAGTCCTCGCCTGAGCAGTCGGCCAGGAGCCTAATCTACGGTCGTTGCCTTAGCGTTAAAAGACCTATGGATCTCAATGCCCTGCTTTTCTGTGCGAGGATGATGAGCGAAGGACGAACCGGTTAGTCGACTACCCTTGATGTTTGTCCCTGGCTGATTGTTGATTCCGCCATCCAACAACGACCTATGCGTGTGGATTATCTTGAGTCATGGTTGGTTTTCTCTATGCCTTGACTGATAGAACCCCTGCAATCATTCCATGACCTTTCCCATTGGATCCTTGCATTCTCCTACTGTTGTCTGTGCTGTAATGGGGTATTCTGGCAATGAAAAATGAAATGAATTCATCTCTGCATTTTACATTGGGTATTCTGGCAATGAAAAACGAAATGAATTCATCTCTGCATTTTACATTGGGTATTCTGGCAAGGAAAAACAAAATGGTTTCTGGTCTACATTTTTATTTTGGGTATTCTGGCAATGAGAAACAGAATGAATCCATCTCTGCATTTTACATTGGGTATTCTGGCAATGAAAAACAAAATGAATTCATCTCTGCATTTTACATTGGGTATTCTGGCAAGGTAAAACGAAATGATTTTTGGTCTGCATTTTTATTTTGGGTATTTTGGTAATGAGAAACGAAATGAATTCATCTCTGTATTTTACATTGGGTATTCTGGCAATGAAAAACGAAATGAATTCATCTCTGCATTTTACAATGGGTATTCTAGCAATGAAAAACGAAATGATTTCTGGTCTGCATTTTTATTTTGTATTCTGGCGATGGAAAAGAGGAATTATTCTTGTCTACATTTCGTTTTACCTTTGGGGCGATTTTGCCCTTGATGGAGACTGTGTTTTGCTTTAAAATTTTGCTTCCATTTGATTCCTGTTAATGCCCACGTTTTTGCTTTTCAATTCATCAAATTTCCTGCTGTGAAAGACCACAATTTTGGAAATTAAAAACAGACTGTGTGGCATGCTGAATTCGCCCACGTTTTTTCTTTCCAATTCATCAAATTTCCTGCTGTGAAAGACCACGATTTTGGAATTTAAAAACAGACTGTGTTGCATGCTGAATTTGTCCACGTTTTTGCTTTTCAATTCATCAAATTTCCTGCTGTGAAAGACCACGATTTTGGAAATTAAAAACGGACTGTGTGGCATGCTGAATTCGCCCACATTTTTTGCTTTCCAATTCATCAAATTTCCTGCTGTGAAAGACCACGATTTTGGAATTTAAAAACGGACTGTGTTGCATGCTGAATTCGCCCACATTTTTGCTTTTCAATTCATCAAATTACTTGCTGTGAATCGACCACTTTTGCCCTTGAAAACTTGTTTGCGTTTTACTGTTGAAGGCCCACGAAATTGCCATTCAAATGCGTGGCTGAGGTTGCCGTAAATGGTCACGGTTTTGCCCATTAAAGTTTGATTGAAACTGCTGTTCACACCCATGATTTTTGCTGTGAAACTGAGGTCTGTGTTGCTGCTTTGATTGATCACGAAATGCCTTTAAAACTGTGACAACGTTGCCCTTAAATGATGGGTTGCGTCTGCTGGTGATTGGACGAATTCGCCTATTTAGCTGACTGCACCTTTAATCTGTAAACGACCTTGGTTTCAGACAACAATATCCTCGATTACACCTTAGCCTTAATTTCCTTCTATCTATCTTTATGATTAACTTTTGTCAGACAACAAGTGTAATAGTCAGCATGTTGTACATAAAAGTTGCTATTGCTGTTAGATAGTGCTTGGTACACTAATATTGTTATAGTGTTGAATAATAGCGTTATATTGGAAATGGGTAGAAATGTATATATAATTTTTAAATGGGTAATGAAGATTTTGTTAGATTATATTTGTAGTAAATGTCTAAATCATGCTTTAGACTTGCTAATTGGGATGGCTTTTAAGGTAAATTTAGAATTGCCAATTGTTGACTAGTTGTGATTTAGACTCACTGACTTGTTTCGCTTTTAAGGTTAAATTAGAATTGCAAATAGTTGACTAGCTGTAATTTGGATTGGCTAAATTAGATATGTAATTGATGTTAGTTGGAATTATAGATATCGTTTAATTGGTAACTTAGATCCGCTAAATTGAGTTGTAATTCATGTTAAGTTCGGCTGGTAATTCGTTGACTAATGGAAATTAGGCTGGTTAATTGATCTGTAATTAACGCCATTTTAAATCATAGATATTGACCGTTTAGCCTTGATTATCGGTTGGGTTGTTGATGAAGTCATTTTTAGCTTGCGCTTCCCGTTGAGGGTGTTGTTGTTTATTATAAGTAATGTTTGTACTTGGTTATGTAAACGTTTAATGTGATTGGTTTTGCTCACTGTAAGGGTTCTAGTTACTTGTGTAATTAATTCTGGGTGCGTTGGGTTGTTAGGATGATTGTCCTTAGCTTAGTAGGCTTGGTCTGCTTGTGTTGGGTGGGATGTAGACACCTCCATGTTCCTCAAAACAGTGGCCAGCCTTGAGACCTTAAATGGTCAAAATCGATGGGAACCTGGGCTTGAGCGTTGCTTATGTGTCCTGGAGGTCCTAACCATTGTAGGGTAGGACGGGCGGGTAGTCATTCTTATTCTTCGCCGATTGAACGTCGTACATTGCTTCTAGGTGCTTGATGTGCTTTTATGTTAGGTCGTTATGTTTGTTGTGGCGTGAGTTGCATGCATTATGTTCGTCGTCGTGTTGCGATGTTGAGTATAATTTCATTATTACCTTCCTACATACACACACAATTTTTTTTTTTTGCACTTGTTATGTGAGGCTTGTTGTCGTAACGAAATGGGAGGTTCGTTACAACAACTGGAATTGCAATTGTTGCAGTTGAATATTGTTCTTGTTCTGTGGCTTTGAGACTTACTGTCCGGTGAGCTATTTTTGGAGAAAGATGCTCTCTCTTGGTTATCTCTTGGTTCTAGTGCTGCTTTTAGAATCATTCTATCTAGAAAAGGTTATGGTGCTCAGGGGCGACCGCGTGCCTATGGTTGGGTGACAATAGTGATATTGTCTATGGTAAAACGAGCACATCGTATATTTTAACATGATGGGGCTTTTAATCCCAGTGTTTCAAGTCCATGGCCATGGCTTTCATCTTGGTCTTCCATGATGATAAAATATAGAGCACAAGAAAGACGAGAGACAAAAAGCTTGCCAAAAAAGGCCTCAAGCCATAATATTTCTCTCATTAATTGTATATATTCAATGATACAAATATATAATAAATGATTGAAACCACCTCAATCGCTCTCACATTGACAACTCATCGATAGATAAGGTAGGAGGCAAAATATGAATCTAGAAACACACTTAGGATAAATACTGTATCCTTAAATGTGAAATACATTAGGTGGTGTTCTAGGACTTCATGATTGTATAAGAGTTAGAGGATAACATTCCCCCCCTCAATCATAAGTCCAAACAAAAATACCATCAATGCAACATAAACTGGGATCATCTCCAAGTCTTCATGTTGAAACACCTGAGTTGAGCCTCAATGAAGAATTGCCTGAAAATCGCCAAATATGGATGTTGAAAACTCTGGAAAATCTCACGGTGTAATCATGTAGGCCAAAATGCCTATAATTTGTTCATTGATGTGAACTCCAATATAATGAAAGCGAACCAAGACAAGGAACTGCAAGTTTGACACATCCCTAAAAATGCTTGACAACTCAATCAAATGCCAATCTAGGTCGAATGACCATCCAGGCGAACAAAATGTCCATAAAATTGCTCTCAAAATATTTATCACACTACCAAGCTTCCTAACCTCTTAACTCAACAAAAGTATGGTGATCTTGGAAAACTTCTCTTAATGCTTTTCGAGCACAGAAACAAAATTCTAAAGAATCACAAGTAATCACTTACCCTCTTAAGGTCCGATAGACCAATTCGGTCTTAGTGGACGTTAATCATCATCATCATCATCATGATTCAATTGCAAGTCATTGAACCATAATTCTGCGAAAGTTTGCCATCTACAAACCGTTATTGCCCATCTTGTAAATTTGATGCGCATCTGGAATATTTGTTTTTGTTTGCTTTCTACAGACCGCGGTTGTCCATATGGCATATTTGTTGTTGAAACTTTTAATATGACAACCATATTCAATTCCCCCCTTTGTCAGTTGAAAGGAGAGACAAAAGGTGGTTTTTGGTTGACCACAAACCATCTTTAGTTGATTTATGAAGTCCCCCCCTGAAGGTGTATGAGAGTCGCATCATTATACTCCCCCCTTTGAGGCTCAAGAGAGTACCATACTCATTTCACTATTTGCTGCAAGACACATCTTTACACGAGATTGAATTCTCCAGTAAGACTGATATATATTCTTGGCTGTTGATGACCATTGCTAAGGATTGATCCACCCATAGTGAATATTCATTCTTACAGGCTTGTTTCTCTTAGAACGTTTGTTTGATGGATGATTCTTATTGCTGCAATGATGACAATTATGAAGATCATAACATTGATCTTCCATGTGACCGGTGCGATTACAATGTTGGCACTTAGCATTCTGATATTGAATTTGAACAGGCCCAAGATAAAACTTCTTGAAGGAATCCAACACTTTGGAATTGGATTGGTTTGGAATAATCTGGAGTATGAAAATTTACTTCCTTATCATATTCGATACCTGCTCTGTGCTTGTTGTTCCTGATTTCTTCCCACGGTCTGATGATTGGCTTGGAAAGAGAATGTTGAATTTGATCACGTTGAAATTGAACAACTTTGTCTTCATTTGCATCCAAAGTTGTCTTGCGGAGTTGCTCTTGAGTGTATTGTTGATTTGAATGACCATCATTATCATCGACATCATAGAGAGGATTGTTTTGAATAAAAACTAGTTCAAAACACTTCATCGACTGTTGATTTTTGAGATCCATGATTTAATTATTCAATAGTCGAGATTGAGATCGCAACAAATGAATCCTTGTTTTCATGACTCACAAGCATGTGATAACATTTTTCAATGTTTCACTGGTCAATATGACTGAACTGTTCTCAGTGGTTTCCAATAAGGAAACCAACTCCATGATTTTGGCCATCACTATTCACACTTGCTTATACTCGCTCACTTGAAATCGCTTGCTTGAATTCTCTCACTTGCACTTCACGCTCGCTTGATTTTACTTCTAGGGAGTTGAGGGTATCAGATACTACTGAAAATGCACCCCAACTTGTGATTATTACAATGGTTTGAGTTTCAACCGCTCAACCTTGTTAATTTTGACTAAGAATTTCAATGAGAACTCAAAAACACAATGACTCAATTAAGTCGTGGGTGTCGGGTTCAACCGAGAATACACTCGATAAGTACAATTCAAGTCAATTTTGATTTGATTTGAAACTTACAAAAAACTATTGCAAGTACCCAATGTTGAATTAGTATTGAGTATTGATGTTAATGTTGATGTAGATTTGTCATGTAATGTTGTTGACAACTAGAATACTTGAATGTTCTTCACAACGACTTGATTGCAGGTGCTTTGATTGTGCTTGAATAACATGAATTTGTGCGTGCTTGATTTTCCTTAACTTGATGTGTGTTGCATTAAATGATCAATTAATGATGTCAAGACTAGACATAAATCATAAGCCTCCATGAAAAAGTCACCATCGCACACAAGTACAAGTGTACCTATGATTCCCTTATTCAATTTAGGGTAGATCTAGGACACAAAGAAACTACATTTTGAAGCCATCATGGTTTTCATAAGCATAGTAAATGTGAAATTTCAATGGCTCATAAGGATGAAGCTCCCTCTTGAACTATGAATCTTCAACTGCATGAGCAATCCCCCTTCATATAAATCCTCTTATCACTTTCATAACATAAATCCTCTTCGTTCATCAAATGTTATGATACCACATGGTGTTTATCATTTGAAAATTTTGACATTTTAGGAAAGTTGACAATTTTTTTGACATTTTACAAAATTTGGCAAATGATTATTTTTACCAAGCTAAAAGTATTCTCTCTCCAAAAAAATATCTACTAAGGTTCTTATATGCACTCAATCTCCATTTGAATTTTAGAGCCTTACAATAAGGCACAATAATCCATAAAACACATTAATCCGTAAAGCAACCTTATGAATTCAAATTAAAAAATACAATTTCATTTCCACTTGTTTTAAAAGTATTAAAATATGGTGCACCATATGGCTAATTGAAAGCCACTTTTTGAACTCAAGGTGATCAAACTGTTGATTTTTCATAAGCATTAGGTTAAGCATGTAGTTCGTTTCAATTTCATCATGTCTTAACCATAAACAAGAATGTTGCAGCAATTGAGATCACAAGAAGAAACACCATGCACAAGAACACACGAAGTATCCTGGGAAACACTTCTCAACAAGGAAAGAAAACCCAACCAAATCCTTTGCTATATTTTTCAAGAGAAAGACCTTTCACCACCAAGAATGACTTAGCACACAAGAGGGTGCTTAAGCCCTAGAAACCCTAGCGCCCAAGAGAGGTGCACACCTTTTTCCAAAGAGAAGTACTTGCTTAAATTTCCAAAACACACAAGAAGGATATGATTCTACAATGGAGAATCATCTCCTACTTATATTAGAATTTGACCAATTAATAAGGGTGTCTATTGGTACAACATGGCCAACCTCTCTAAGTCAAATATACTTATTATTATATTTATTATTTATTATAATTAAGGTGGGGCCGACCTGTACCCTTTACATAACAATTAGGGTTACAGGTAGGTCTGACTCTTGAACAATATATATAACAAAGGATCTGATACACCCATTAGTGCTAATCCACTAGGAGCACATCCATAGGGATGTCATAGATCCGATTCACTGCATTACACAGATGAACCAGGTCTTCACACGTTCACCTGTGCTCGTCCACAGACACGTCCACTCTAGATATATGCTTTTCGACTGCCACCGACAGGAGAATCATCTGGAGTCATCTTGTCAACTCTGTTGCTTAGAGGAGGCCGTCACATCATCTTCATTTCTGTTCACATGACGATGTGCCCAATACTTTTGGGATTTCTCACGTTCACCTTGTGCTCAACCACAG
Source organism: Picea engelmannii (assembly GCA_009831015.1). Classification (NCBI taxonomy): domain Eukaryota; kingdom Viridiplantae; phylum Streptophyta; class Pinopsida; order Pinales; family Pinaceae; genus Picea; species Picea engelmannii. The sequence goes on from ML777833.1 coordinate 1,771,232, forward strand.
GCACGTCCTAACTCAACAGATCGCTTTTCCACCGGATAATCATCTGGAATTTTTCTCACTCACGTCACGGAGGAGGTCATCTCTACATTCCTAGCTCTGTCCCATGATGGAACCACGAACCCTTCTTAGGGGATTTCTCTCAGGTTTGTAAGCTGAGAGATCGACTTACATAGATGTTATGTTCCACATCTCACAGGTTTGTAAGATGGAGGATGTCTCCCATAGCTGCATTCATCAACACTCCCTCTCAGCTAGGGAGACATTCTTTATCATGCCAAGTCTCACATAGATGCATTTTGAATTTTGTCTTGGCTGGAGTTATCGACACTCCCTCTCAACTAGGGAGCCATTCTTCACGAAGTTAATTTGGTGAAGATATCTGCAATCTGTTCATGTGTAGGAAGGTACTGCATCTGTATGATTTTCCTCTGCATCGTATCTCTGAAATAAGGATGTTTCATCTCATTGTATTTCGATCCATCAGGAAACACTGGGTTCTCAAGGAGCTTTTACTCACGGCTTTTGGTCATCATCATAGGATCCATGTCATGGTCAAGTAAATCTTTCAGAAGCTTCTGAAGCCACATTGCTTCGCACACTCGATGCTTATATACTCCGCCTTTGTGTTACTCAAGGCCACATAGTTTTGTTTTTCTGTTGTATCAAGAAACCATGGCAAACTTCACGGTAGAACATCAATTGTATGTGTTCTTTCAGTCCACTGTACTTTCTGGTCAATCCGAATTGGTCTATCCCGCATACTTAGTTTCACACTGGAGGCATATCTCAAGCCATATCCAACTGTGCGTTGTATATATCTCAATACATGTTTTGTTGTTGTCTTAGTGAGTCTGTCTTGGTTGACTCATGAAATGACTAGACACATTCACTGCATGGTATGAATCCAATCTGGTGTTAACCTGATACATTAGTGATCCAATCAGTTGTGGATTAGTCTCGTTTGAATCATCATCAATCTTATTCTTTAAATCCATCATGGTGGATTTTGCATTCTGTCATACTGAACTTCTTTAATATTTTCACTGTATATTTTCCTTGACTCAGGAAAATCTTATCGGTCCTCTGTCACACTTTTTGTCCCAAGAAGTAGTGCATCATACTCAGATTTTTCATCTTGATTTCAGGAGTCAATGATTACTTGTATCCAACAACAATGCTTTCTAAATAAGTCATCAGGATCAGGTTCTCGTCACCAACACTGTATAGGTTTGGATCAACAATACTCTTGCTGAAACCATCAAGAATCTATCTATATGCTATAGTTTCCAACTCATGGATGGTAGTACATATGGAAGTGTATCAGGTTCACTGGGTCAAGTGTCTCATCATAGACAACTCCCTATGTTTATGAGAAACCTCTGGCTATAGATCTCGTTTTGTATTTCTCGACACTTCCATCAACTGCATGCTTGATCTTATAGATCTACTTGGAAGTTACCACAGACTTCCCTTTCTGGTCCCTGAATAATATCTTATGCATCATTCTTTAAGATATATTGGTATTATTATGTTATGGCATCTTTCCATACCTATTCTCTTGTTGCTTCTCTAAGACAAGGAGTCTCAACATCAATGAAGTGGCTCATGACTGAAGGATAGCTCAAAATTCTCTTTTGCTTTCTCGGAATGTGCCTTGAGAGGCTTGTATGTTTCTCTACCTTTTGCAGAGTGAGTCTAGGTAGGCCTTTTATGCCTTACTGTAATATCTCTGAACATATCAATTGGAGATCCTGGATAACCTGGAGTAATGTCTACCTCCCTTTGAATTGTTGAAGGGGGAGAAGGTATTGTCTCACTGTCAATCTCCATCTGAGATTCTCTGGTTCTTTGAAAAACTATCTCTTCTTCAAGGACAACGTCTCTGCTTGTCTCAATCTGTCTCTTGCTAGAGATGTCTTTGAAGATTCATTGTATCCTTTCTTCTTAAAGGATCTTGCTTGGACTTCTTCTCTTTGGGTACGTGAATGTATATGGTCATGTACATAGTCTGCTTCATATCTCATCTAATATGTTTCCTTCTGCAACCTTCACTATGGCTTCCTCAAGGTTATCACCTGTGACTTGGACAAGGTCAACAAAACAACAAGCAAGAATAATACTCTTTTGATAATAGTAGATAAAACAAAAACACGAATAATCATCATAGTAGCTCCTTTAGAGCTATCACTTGTGGCATGTCTGAAGCAAAGATCAAAAGTAAGAAATACATTACGAAATGAGGTCAATACTCTTCTAGTGTTGTGATCAAACATTCCTCCATGGTAACCTGGGATCAACACAAGAAGTTTCTCCTAGAGGAGATGTTAGTTGTATTTGTTACATTAAGCATTTATCTCAATATGCTCACATGCTACCAAGTATAATACTTTACAAAGA
>ML777833.1:1773921-1784122 GCA_009831015.1 Picea engelmannii
TTCAACCTGTCTTTTGTACTAGGACAATATGCTATCTTGACAGAAGGTTGGGTTAGAGAATAAACTCTATGATCTCAACTTTAATCCATCTAATACCTTGACTTTAATTTTGACCAAAGGTTAGTATGGTGGTCATAGCTTCAACGTGCAACCTAGATCAAAATAATGTCATAACAAATAGATGCATATCAAAATAATGAAACCTGGGTTGCAATATTCTTCTGAATGTGTTGGATCTTGAGATCCTTCTGGATCTATGGCAAGAGATCCCTTCTCCTACAAATACCCTTTAAAGCTTTAACAATTTAAACATATGTGAGTACATACCTCTGATAGCATTTGCAGGTAGTGGCACCATCTGGTAGTAGCGGTAATAATTACCAACTCTTAAAAACTTCAAGGGTGACTACAACTGGTACTACAACTGATAATGCAAACTACAAACTGCAACTGCAACTTAGGGTTTTATGAGGAAACTCTAATTTTTCAAACTTCAAATTTTGATCCAGGGGCTAGATGCGCTGAGTTGAGGCGAGTAAACTGGTACAATCATATTTTTGAAAATCCAAAATTTCCCCCCTCAAACTTGACCAACGGATTTCTGGACTGGTGCTTCTGGTTTTCTGGTACTTCTGGTTTCTGGTGCTTCTGGTTTTCTGGTACTTCTAGTTTCTGGTACTTCTAGTTTTCTAGTGCTTCTGGTTTTCTGGTACTTCTGGTACCGATGAAAACTAGGGTTTCACTTTCCGGGAGTTCTATCCATTGAAAAGGTGCGCTGAAGGTGCCAAAGAGTTCCTTGGGTTAGGGCACACTTTTCTAGATGGCTTTTGGGATGAAATTCCTCTTCAATAAAAAGCCCTAATTTTCTTGTACGACAACAATGACGTTTTTCCTTTTTCTTGTGAAAGATGCTTGTGCAATGGGTTCGTCAAGACCTATGCTCTGATACCATGTTGATTTTTCATAAGCATTAGGTTAAGCATGTAGTTCATTTCAATTTCATCATGTCTTAACCATAAAAAGAATGTTGCAACAACCAATATCACAAGAAGAAACACCATGCACAAGAACACAAGAAGTATCCTAGGAAACCCTTCTCAACAAGGGAAGAAAACCCAGCCAAATCCTTTGCTATATTTTTCAAGAGAAAGACCTTTCAACACCAAGAATGACTTAACACACAAGAGGGTGCTTAATCCCTAGAAACCCTAGCGCCCAAGAGAGGTGCGCACCTTTTGCCAAAGATAAGTACTTGCTGAAATTTCCAAAACACACAAGAAGGATATGATTCTACAATGGAGAATCATCTCCTACTTATATTATACTTTGATCAATTAACAAGGGTGTCTGTTGGCATAACAGGACCGACCTCTCTAAGTCAAATATACTTATTATTATATTTATTATTTATTATAATTAAGGTGGGGTCGACCTGTACCCTTTACATAACAATTAGGGTTACAGGTAGGTCTGACTCTTGAACAATATATATAACAAAGGATCTGATACACCCACTAGTGCTTATCCACTAGGAGCACATCCATAGGGATGTCATAGATCTGATTCACTGCATTGCACAGATGAGCCAGGTCTTCACACGTTCACCTGTGCTCGTCCACAGGCATGTCCACTCTACAGATATGCTTTCTCACTGCCACTGACAGGGGAATCATCTGGAGTCATCTTGTCAACTCTGCTGCTCAGAGGAGTCCATCACATCATCTTCATTTCTGTTCACATGACGATGTGCCCAACACTTTTGGGATTTCTCACGTTCACCTTGTGCTCAACGACAAGCACGTCCTAACTCAACATATCGCTTTTCCACCGGATAATCATTTGGAGTTCTTCTCACTCACGTCATGGAGGAGGTCATCTCTACGTTCCTAGCTCTGTCCCAGGCTGGAACCACAAACCCTTCTTAGGGGCTTTCTCTCAGGTTTGTAAGCTGAGAGAAAGACTTCCATAGCTGCTATGTTACACATCTCACAGGTTTGTAAGCTGGAGGATGTCTCCCATAGCTGCATTCATCAACACATACCATGCATCATTATAAAAATGAATATAACAAGTGAAATTAGCAGCAAAGCTAAAATTATACTTGCCTCTTAGAAATGTTTTAACGTAGTTTTATGTAGTCCAAAGCTAAAATTTAAAGTAATTATGAAACACTTGAAACTTGTAATAATGCATTAATTATGTATAATCTAAAAACAAAGGAGTAGTGAAAATGGCTATTTCATGCTTTTAAAAGTTGAAGTAGAGTTGGACACTTCTAGGTTTTAGTAACTATTCACAAGATCACAAGTGTAAATTGAAGTCTTCAAAACCCTTTTAAAATAAATTGATGAATAAAAGTTGTGGTATATTAGTCTTATCCACAACACTTCAAAATATGACCAAACTAGAACACAATTGCTCTTGTAGATTTTTAAGAAAGAAACTCTTAGAGTTATTTAATATCACCTCATTAATTTTAACCTGATTATGATGTGACATTAGACATAGCTATGGAAAAAAATTCCACTTTGGTGATGGAAAACAATCAATTTCCTTTTTAAAAATTTGGAAAAAAATTGGTAGCTATATAAAACCCTTTTGTATATTGTAGAATAAGTGTGAAAATCTAGACATAGCTATGGAAAAAAATTCCACTTTAGTGATGAAAAATGGATAAGTTCCTTTTTAAAATTTTGGAAAAATATTGTTTTTGCATAGGTGATAACCTATAAAGTACAAAAAGGATTTTGCTTAAGATATATTTATTTTGTACATAGTGATCAATGCTAAGGCTTTTCATTAAATATGTGAAAAAAAAGTTGAAAATGTCCCTATAATAAAGTAAAATAATTTTGTTGTCATTTACAAACTCAATACTTAATCCAATGTTGTCATTTACAAACTCAATACTTAATCCAATTTACATCACACTTGTAAATCTAAAACCTATCAACATTAAGAGATTATTTTCAATATTTACCACCAATTAAATGATCCAATGTTGTCATTTACAAACTCAATACTTAATCCAATTTACATCACACTTGTAAATCTAAAACCTATCAACATTAAGAGATTATTTTCAATATTTACCACCAATTAAATCAGTATAAAATTTCAAAATTTCTTTTAATTTATAATTAAAAAACTACTAAAAATTAATTTATAAATTTTAATATCATAAATAGATATTTTCACCACTTTTATTTAATTTACTTAATATTAAAAAAATTCCAAACATAAAATTTCACACCAGTTTTATTTAATTTACTTAATATTAAAAAAATTCTAAACATAAAATTTCAAAATTCCTATAAAAAAAATTAAAAACTTTTACTAAATATTAAAATTTTGGAAAGCTTATATTTAAAAAATTAAATTCCCTTTTATATGTAATTTAGAATGTATTAAAGACTTAAAACTCCTAAACCATATCACAATACTTAAATATTGTGCACAACAATCTAGTTTTTCTTTTAAATATTATAAATTTTGTCAAAATAATTAGAAGAATATTTAGGTAGTTAGAACATCTAACTACATTTTATATATTAAAAAAAACACCATACCTCCTCTAAATGCCCATGCCCATGCCCACTCCTCACTTGAGAGAACTTCAAAGTGCATTGATTTTTACAACTTGCCTTCTCCTTTGCTTTTATATAGAGATTTTAGCAATTCTGGTGAATTGACGGAGTTGTATAAGACTAGATTAAATCGAGGGTTTACATTTGAAAAAATGGACTGTTGTTGAACTAGAGTTTGAAAGCGACCATCGTGAGGTTCGAGAACCCACGACCTTAAGAGCCTTACACTCTTTGAAATGGGCCGATTCTTATGCCAATGCCGTTGCCATCATGCCGGAGAAGGAGGAGAGATGACAGATTGGTAGGATGACTGGAGGGCACGCAAGCAGATTTGGATCAGATCCTTGGCTGAAAACACTGAGCATATTTGTTGTGGACGCCTTCTGGGCTGAAAACGCCGAGCAGATTGATCGAGGGCACACGCTGGTTCTTGATGTGCTTGCAAAAGAGTTCACATCGAGGGTTTAGCAGTTTGATCTCTCATACCAATTGATTCAATGGATTCTTTTAATCTGTGTTACAAAGATAGCAGGACTGCAAGGGAAATGCAATACAAATTGCAAAAAGAAGACAAAGGAATGGCAAATACGCAGAGAGAGTACTGAAATTTGTTCACAAGTTACTCGTGAATCATCCAACCAATTCTGCACAGTGCGTTTATATAGAGCGAGGGAGATGTAGAGCTATAAATGTGAAGGGCTTCGTGAGATACAAAGGTCAAGGGGTTTTTGATCGATGGAGAGATGGATGGTGCGTGAGAGTAGATTGGGCCTTGATCGATAGAGAAATGGAGGGTGCGTGAGATTAGATCGAGGGTTTACAGTGTGCTTCAGATAAAAAACATATCTATTTTCTATACATTTCGTTAATGCGATTCTGGAGATTGCGTTGCTTATAGATCGTTGTCAGAAATCGTTCACTGCATGTTTGTTTGGTGTTTCAAGCTTCTTCAAATGGCTATACTCATTCGTAGATCTGGACCTGAATTATGCATATTAGTGGAGACTAAACCTATGCGTACCCTTAACCACACTTCAGCACAGGGAAACATATACATGTAACACAGATGCATTACATACAGAGAGAATTTCTCATACATTTATTACATTTACAATGCTGTATTCTTGTGCCATGCTATTGGAAAAATGGTTACATAAATTCAATGCCCAAATGAATGATACAAATTCGACATCTAGATGCATTAGAAGGAAAGTTGTGACCTGTGTTGTTCGACGAAGAAATTGGTTCTCAATTTTGTTATTATGCAGATCTCTTTATTTCCATTGCACATCCCAAAGATTACAGATCAACATTTTATTGGTGTAGGCAGAGGCTTGCTGGATTCCTCTTCTTTGGACAGATTTTCTCATTATAAACTAATGAGAGGTCGTGTATACTTCATTTTCTATGGAAAACTACCATGGTGTTACTATGGCCTAAGAACTAAGCTCTGATACCAATTGATAAAATATAGAGCATAAGACAGACGAGAGACAAAAAGTTCACATTTAAGGATATTGAAAGAAATAGAACACACAAGATAAGGACAAGAAAAGGTCTCAAGCCATAATCTCTCATGATACAAATATATAATACATGATTGAAACCACCTCAATTGCTCTCACATCGACACCTCATCCGGAGATAAAGTAGGAGGAAAAATAGGAATGTAGAAACATACTTAGGATTAAAACTATATCCTTAAATGTGAAATACCTATATCCTTAGGTGGTGTTCTAGGACTTCATGATTGTATAAGAGTCAAAGGCTAACACATGACTCTTCCTTTGTGCTTTCCATGTTGCAACCCACAAATGAGTCGATTGTCTAGGCACATCTAAAATGTTGGTCCAAGTAACAAAGACTTGGTTCACCTTGTTGCCTCAAGCCTACTACGTAATTGAAACAACAAGAGATTTCATTGTTCCATGTGGACAAATTGCCCTAACTGCTTGCTGCACCAAGGCAATGAGTTTGCGTTTTTCAATCTTCAAGCTACTTTGTGGTCACTTGCCAAACTCGTCCCAAAGTCTACTACTTTGCTTCAAGTTCGCCTAGATGTGATGAAGAATGCTTGAACAACTTTGAAATCTCTTGTCAGAGTAGTGGCAATAGTGAGAAGAGCCAAAAAATTATGCTCTGATACCACCTGTCATGGTAGTGACAATGGTGAAGAGCACCAAACTATCTCAAAATACGCTTTGATAACACTTGTCACGATAGTGACAGTGGTGAAGAGCACCAAAATTTATACTCTAATACCACCTATCATGGACTTGCAGTCTACCCGGATTTTTCTTTGCAAAGATGAGTTGCACCCAGGTTTGTTTTGGCACATGAGGTTGTGTGGCACTGTCTTGCCTTGGCCGCAGGGGCTGGGCCAAATCGCACCTACTGTAAATAGACTATGCCTCTTCACTCAAGCTCTACCCATAACTTCTCCTTAAGCTACAAACTGTCAATGAAACCAAGTTCTACTCAACCTAGTTCATTCAAGAGTAGGCACACATCCAACTGTGGCCTTTAAAACATCCCAACTATACTTAATATTTAATAAACACAAAAGCAATGCAAGGAACAATAACATCCAATAGTTATGCAACACATGTATGGGTAGTACCCAAGGTGGGTGCCTTAACTTTATTATATGAAGAAAGTTACAATGTACAACATAGGAGCATGACCAGCTCCTTGCGGCTCATTTATAGATTACATTTACACAAGCTAAAACAATCGAAGAACTGTCAATCCAACCCTTGAAGCAATCATAGGCTTGTCTCCTACAGGAACCGTCTTCCTCTTTTCACTCAACCAATGCGATTCATCCCACTATTCCCAACGTTGAACTTGGCACAGCCACATAACTCCTTTTGAACTCTTTGAATGACTTCTTGCTTCTTATGTGTTATCACTTTTGAGGCATCCTCCTTTTATGTGAGGCTTTCCTTTCACTTTCAAGCCCCTTTATTCTAAGGTGGACCCAAGTGCCCACATAACCAACTTGTTTCCCCTGGTGACTTATGCTATAATTTTATGCTTGTTCACTTTTATTAACTTTCTTTACCATTTCATATTAGCAGAAGCATAACTGAAGCATAAACCATATACAATAACTGCAGTATATAACTAGGATCAAAAGAAGAAAAGCATGCACAAGATACACAAGAATTTATCCTGGGAAACCATTCTGCACAAGGGAAGAAAACCCAACAACCTTTCACTAGAATATATATATTTGTCCAAGAGAAGATACAAGAGTAGAAGAAGAATAACGCTACAAATCCAAAAGATAGTGCACTAGTCCAATATAGCGAAATACAAAAGAGAGAAATATATCCAAGTGATGTGTTACAAATGAGAGATAACTCTCCTATATATACATGTCTAAAGTGTGATCTGTCACGTCCAAGTGGTGTCTCTTGGAAAGGGCCGACTTGAACCTTTTGTCTTCTGAGCTAGGCTTGGGGCCTTCTCCTTCTCTTGACGTCACATTGAAAGGTATCCTTTATCATGTCACACATGGATACAACCAATGTGGAACTTCTCAGCTATTCTAGGGGCTACGACCCACTAGAATACACTAGGGATACAACCACATAGTGTGAGTCATCATCGTCAAGGGCTACAACCACAAGACGTGTCCAAAATGGCTACAACCACAAGGGACAGTGGGGTACAACCCATAATATCCCAACCACTTGGGCTACAACCAAAGGGTCAGTGGACACCAACCCAGTACAATATCCCAACCACATGAGCTACAACCCAAGGTTCGCTGGGCACCAACCGAATACAACCGAATACAACTTATCAATCCATCGATAAGTGTCATACTCAACTCAGTCCATCGAGGAGTATCATCACAGGTCAACCCACCTCAGTCCATCGAGGAGTACGACCTAGAGAATGTCTCATGAAGCTGCAATCATCAACACTCCCTCTCAACGAGAGGGGCATTCTCTACCACTCCAAGTTTATCACATAAGTACTCGAACTTCGACTTGGAAAGGGGCTTTGTGATAACATCTGCAATGTGCTCATCTGTAGGAAGGTACTGCACCAATACTGCTTTCCTCAACACCATGTCTTGAATGTAATGATACTTGATCTTGACATGTTTCGATTTGTCATGAGATACTAGATTCTCTGAGAGCTTCACACAACTCTTGTTTTCACAATGAATCATAGTGGGTTCCAGCATCTTCCCAAACAAGTATGCAAGGAGATTCCAGAGACACACTGCTTCACGTATGTTAATGTTTATGCCATTATTATAGTTCTTTGCATTTCAATAGATAACAACAACATAAAGACAAGATCACTGAGAAATACACAATCGCAAGAGACTCAACATTTATCCTGGGAAACCCTCTAGGGGAAGAAAACCCAAAAAAACTTCCTTATTATAGATAGCCAATACAATGCCAAGAGATAACTCAAGCTAATACAGAAGATCCTCTCCAAAATATGCGCCACTCTCTCTCTTTCTTCTCCAACTGCAATTTCGAAACTTGTCTCTCAAATGAGCAAGTGAGTTGTGTGTCTAAGTGAGGCGCTAGCCTCTTTATTTATACAAGATTGGCACGTGTGAAGTGTCTCTTCACTGGCAGGGCCGACTTCTCCAACTGGGTGGTGATAACCACCTTTATTATATTTCAGGGCCTCTTTAATATCTTCTGGGGCCGACTTCTTATTCTGCCTATTACAATTATCTTTTGACCAATCTGCAAAAGGGGATTTGGTCCTATTACAATAGCCGACATGATCAATCCACAATGGGGATTGATCCAATGAATAATATATCATATAATAATAAGAATACACTTTGCAGTTACATTATTTCAACACTACCCCTTCACAAGAAGGGTATTCTTCAACAACATTAGGCGAGAGAGAGGTCTGCATCATCAACGACATCAGGAGGGCAGCATCATTAATATCATCTTGGAGCATTGACTGGCATATCTATAAATCATCGGAAGTTTTCTTCATTGGTAGGCATCGTCATTCTCAAAGGAATGCAATCATCATCTGCATCAATATGGATTAGTATAAAACTAATACATCATCATCATCATCACAGCACGAGGCTGGCTCATCATCATCATACTAGAATGGCTTTACGTCACAGCTATCAAGCCGGAAGCACAGTTCTAGTCTCGTCTCATAGTCTTGCTTTACGTCACAACAATAAAGATGGAAGCAAGATACTCGTCCTGCTTTACGTCACAACCATAAGGTCGGAAGTAGGATGCTAGACTGGCTTTACATCACAGATATCCAGCCGGAAGAACAGTGCTAGCCTCATCTCATCATCTTGCTTTACGTCACAACCATAAGGTCAGAAGCAAGGTATACGTCTTTCTTTATGTCACAACCATCAGGTCGGAAGCATGATACTAGATTGGCTTTACGTCACAACTATCCAGCCGGAAGCTCAGTACTAGTCTCGTCACATCTTCTTTCTTTACATCACAACCATAAGGTCGGAAGCAAGGTATACATCCTGCTTTACGTCACAACCATAAGGTCGGAAGCATGGTACTAGACTTGCTTTACGTCGCAGTTGTACAGCCGGAAGCATAGTACTAGTCATATCACATTATCTTTCTTTACGTCACAACCATAGGGTCGGAAGCAAGGTATACGTCATGCTTTATGTCACAACCATAAGGTCGGAAGCAAGGAATATCTCATCACAACAACTACTCCCCCTTTTGAGGAAGGTCCTTTCGGACTATGCCAAGCTTATCTCGGAAGTACTCAAACTTTACACGAGATAGGGGCTTGGTCAACACATCAACAACCTGTTCATCCGTGTTAATGTACTGGAGCTTTATGGCTCCTCTTTGCACCATGTCACAGATGTAATGATATCAGATCTCTATGTGCTTTGACTTATCGTGAAATACAGGATTCACTGTCATCTTTATGCAGCTTTGGTTGTCACATAGGATCGAGGTTGCTTCCATCTTTAGGTCAAATAGACCAGTTAACAACTTTCGAAGCCATATAGATTCGTAGCTAGCAAAACATGCAACAATGTATTTTGCTTCCGCTGTGCTGAGAGCAATGCTGGATTGCTTTCTACTTTGCCACAAGATCATGGTTGATCCCAAACTGAAACAACATCCAGAAGTGCTTTTCCTGTCAGCAACGCTTCCTGCCCAATCTGAATCAGTGTATCCACTCAATGTGAAATCATGATCTCCGTCATAACTGAGACCACAATCTAATGTACCCTTAAGGTACCTCATCACATGTTTTGCAGCCACAAGGTGAACATGTCTGGGCTCTACCAGAAACTGACTCAAGGTGTTCACGGCAAAACAAATGTTTGGTTTGGTGTTCGTCAGGTACATCAACGATCCAATAATCTATATGTACAAGGTGGCATCAATCGATTCTAACGAAGTGTCGACCAACAACTTCAGTTTCGCTTCCATGGGTGTATTCATGGGCTTGCATTCTAACATGTCGAATCTCTTCAGGATTTCGACTGCATACTTCCCTTGGTTAAGGAAGATTCTTTCTGGACTCTGCCATACCTCAAGACCTAAGAAATAATGCATTAGGCCAAGGTCTTTCATTTCAAATTCTGAGGCAAGTCTCTT
>ML777834.1:0-21322 GCA_009831015.1 Picea engelmannii
CATCATATCCATGGTAAGTTCCAGTACCTCTCTGGGAACCTCCTAACTAGCTCCTTGATTTCATCTTCCATGAGGCCAAATCTTGCCAAGTACCTTAATTTATTTCACTGCCATTTACCTATCATGTATACAATGAATATATTATCTACAATAAGCTTTGAATATATTATCTACAATAAGCTTCATCCTTACTTGCTAGATGTACATCAACCTCTCTATCATAACCTCAGTTGCTCGATGTACATCCACCTCCCATTACAACATTTAAATCAATATCAATCTTAATCATCATTTGAATCATACAAATCAATATAAGTGGAACGACAATAAAGCACCCTCTCATGGGAATGACAATAACCGTTTATGTTTGATGCTTAAATTTTTAGAAATTAAGCGGGGACTAGTTGCTTGCTTTACAACTATTTTTCTTGTTTTTATGGACTTCACTATACTACTGTTGAGAATTTTAGAAAACTTTTGAGAGATAGTGAGTTTGATAATTTAACATAAAATAAGAAAAAGGTGAATACTTATATGAAGATTAATACACTTACATTAATATGTATAAGTTTGAGGTTAAACCTCATTAACTTCCATAATTTGTATGTAACTTTTTATTTTTAATTAAATTAAGTACATAATATTCAAGGTGGTTTGAATATACTCATCATTATAAAATGAAGAATTCATTTTTATGTTATCATGAGATATGATACCAAAGGAGTATTGAAGATTTATGTGATATATTTAAAGTATTCTAGCATATTCCTAAAATTTGTTATACTCCGAAGTAATGGGAGGTAGTGACGTTGTTGGCATTCGAGATAAGGAGTTTCACCATGTTCTTGTTGGTAATCCTATCCCATTAGTAAATTGAAGAATGAAGACTCTGTTGGCATTCGAGATAAGGAGTTTCACCATGTTCTTGTTGGTAATCCTATCCCATTAGTAAATTGAAGAATGAAGACTCTATGGGATACTATATGCTTCTAAGTTCAAATTTTAAAGAACACGTCATATTGTATGGAATTTTTTTTATAGAATAATGAAAAATATAGGGCTAATGTGAAACATTCCCTAAAATGCATGTGTTGTTTTTACTCATGGAGAGAGGTTAAAAAAGATTTTATAAATAATAAAAGCCCTAAAATGCATGTGTTGTTTTTACTCATGGAGAGAGGTTAAAAAAGATTTTATAAATACATATAAAAGTTTGTATTTCTTATCCAAGAGGGATGGTGTAAGTTTATTTTAATGTTACAATAATAAAAAAACAATTGAAACTAGTGGACATGTTAGATGTCAATCCAAAAAAGACAATGAACATGCAATCCCTAAACCCACTGAAAGGAAAAGCTCATCAAGTAATCACAATGAAACATCCGGGCATACTGAAGTGGAAATTAATAGTGCTCTTGATATAAAGGTTCTTTATGATTCAACAAGGTTCCATGATCAAGTAATTGCCCATTTTCAAAACAATTAATAGTTTGGAAACATAACTTCACTATAGGAAGTATCAACTTTCGAGAATTAATGTGTTTCTTTGTATCTACCCAATTATGACAAGTATACGAGAAGATTCAAATGGGCTAGATGAAATTAAAAGGGATGAATCATTTCAAATAATTTGATGCTATCTTTGATGTTGAAGATTTGAAAGTTTTTGACGCATTTAGAATCTCTAAAACCATACTCAAGATTTTGGAGCATGCTACTGATGAGTAGGAGGAATAAATTGAATGTTTGAAAAAGATAATTGATTAGTTGGAAGATCTACTAAAACTCATACCTCTATTATACAAACCACTTGCTGTCAAGGAACATGAATATATGAGAGAGGATTCTCTATAAAGGTACTTCAAAGTGAGACTCACTTAGAAATTAGTATTGGTATTTTGGGTAAAAAGAAGATGGATAGAAATGTAGATAATAATATGAGTTTGTTACAATATTTTCTAGTTAACTAAATCTCTAAGTACTAAAGTAATGTTTACAAGGCATGTTTCTCAAAAAGAGCACCTTATCAACATAGCACTTTCTAAAAGGATTGATTTCCTACATATGTCTACAAGAAAGAAGAAGAGCACCTTATCAACATAGCATCCTACATATGTCTACAAGAAGGAATGCTTCCCAAGAAGAGCACCTTATCGACATAGCACCTCCTAGAAATTTTGATTTCCTACATAGCATATTGGTAATTAGTTGTTAGTTTTTTCATTTAAAGATTGACTTCACCAAGAGGAACATTTATAATATCATATAAGAAGCTTGTTTCGTAGTGAATAAGGATTACTGATTTTATTTTGGGTTTTTCTCCTTGTTGTATTGCTTCTTCATTTATCCGTGGTTTTTATAAGCTAAGTCCCATTGACACTCATCATTTGGTATCATAGAAATTCACTTCTAGACTTAGTATCCACCACAAGAAATGCACTCCCACTCTTTATAACTCTCTTCCTATACATCCATAGCTCCAAAAGCCTTACTTCTAATTTCTTTCTAATTTTATTGGTTCCACCCAATCACTCTCGCTTACATTAGGATCTATTGATTAGGGTTTTCTATTCATCTATGTAGCTCACGGACTCTCTCTCTCTGCAATCACATATACACTAACAAATTAAACTTAAGAAAACCATAGAAAGCACTACTAGATATTCTCTTCTAGTTTTGTGTCCCATCCCTTCTCCAATCCTATCTCTCAAATGTATTTTATGGTATTCACCATCCATGCCTCGTCTCGCCAATCTAACCACGCAGTTTTGGGTACCTGAGGCTTTCTTCAACACTACGGTTTATATAGAACTGTATAATTATTCTGAATGGGATACCTTATTTTTTAGTCGACAACATCAAGCCACATCTAGCATATTAATATAACATCATTATTTTATGTGGAATGAATATATTTCTTTCTAGATATCATCATTCTATTTCCGAATAAGCTTGTGATATCCTAGTGATTCATAGATGTGAGGCATATAGGCCATATTTTTTACCAACCTGGATTGTCTATGGAAATGTAATCTGGTTGTAATATCAATATCAAAATGATGCAGATATATCGGTTCCTTTAAATGACTTCAATGATTTTGTTCTGGATGAAACTTGCACATAAACAACAAACCCTCCATACCTGTATAGTTATAGCTTGTCCGTGTTTGACCAATGTCCAGCCACAACACTTTCAATGTCTCCCAAATTGCAAATTTATTTATGACAAAGTTGTTTATTTTTTTAGAATCAATGGATTTATTTATGTCAACCAACAATTATTGTTAAACCTATGCACAGGGTCTCTTCCCAACAACAGATTGACGAGGGTCTCTGCCTAACAACAGGTGGACGACATAGTCGAAGAGTACAAAGACATATTCGCCTCGCCTACTTGGGTGTGTGTGCACTGTTAGGTAAAGCAATCAACTACTCCTCTGCATAACAACCCTTATACAGGCGCTTTGTTATGGAGAATGAAGAAATCAAAAGCGTTATGTTATGGAGAATGAAGAAATCAAACACCAGATTCAAGACCTAATTCTGAATGGCCACATCATAACAAGCTCCTCACCTTGCATGAGCCCAATTGTTCTAGTATAGAAGAAGGATGAGACATGTCGATTTTGTATTTATTAGAAAGCCATGAACAAGATCGCAGTGAAGAACAGGCACCCAATTCCCCCAAGGGATCCAAATTTTCTATCAGCTCAAAGGAGCCAAGTTTTTCACTAAAATTGATGAGTTATTGTTGATTAATGTTCAACGAATAGTGTACATTTGTGGTAAACGAGGATTTATAATACAATCTCCAAGTGTGCTGAACTCAACTCAATGAATATTCAATTAGTAAGTGTGCTGTCTATAAACCAATGTAACTATATTATGACAATGTTGGTAGTTTGGTTTCCTTCATTAGAAAAATACAATGTGAATTTAAATATGCTCCTCTTTGAATTGCAGTAGCCAAATCCAGTGTTTCTTACACCAAAGGTTTCACCTAGCATTGAAACATATATGATCCAACTCAGGCAACATCCCCTATCACAATATAATGCTCTGACACACATAGAACAATATGCTTCCTTGTGGACCATGTACTCCCACATCAGTAATGAAACATATATGATCCAACTCAGGCCAATTCCGATCCGTTGTTGGTAACACTGATGTGGGAGTACTCCCACATCTTCTTTCAGAGTATTCCGACATCGGTAAACCAATAAAGAACAACAACATTTTAGTGTGTATTTCTCTAGCATAAATAAATCAATCAATAAATATTTTCCATATTGTCATGATTCCCCAAATTCAGCGATGAGTGAGCCCTTTCTTTGGGCAATCAATATTCATACTTTTGTAGGATTTACTCTTCAGATTTACAAGTAAAAAATGTTCTCCATCTAAGAAAGGAGAAGTGATTTGGATCACTGGTTTTGTTGAAGATTTTCGTTTTTGCTTTATTTTCTCTATTTTCTTGAGTTTAAGTTTCCTTCATTTGTTCATGATAAACTTTGACAAGATGTGAACTTTAATCGAAGTTTTGCGAAATCTTTTATTGGGAAATTGAAAAATCTAAATGTATGTAAGAGGCATAAAGAGAACCGCTTGTTTGAACTTCCATTTAGATAGTCTACTTATACAACTATCAAATTATGCACCCAATACAACTTTGCTAATATATCAATGATTGGATTAACCAAGCTATTGATAGAGCCTCCAGGACAACCTATATTTGGCTAATTAGTTGCATAGTTAGATCATTTCCACGACGAATCAATGAAGCCACATCCTATTTATTCAAGTTTTGGATACATTTGAAGAGTTCGTGTTGGAATACTATTTACAATAGAATTGGTTTGGATTTGGTTTGAATTTGTTGGATTGTACATAGATAAATAGATTAGGATTTCTCTAGAATTCGTGTCATGCCTTGAATGGGATGAAAGCACCCAGAAGTAACCTAAGAATAGTTTTATCAAAAGTTGCAATGATGGATAGCCAATTCCGATCCATTGTTGGTAACACAGTAAGTTGAAATGTGACCGTTGTGGGAGATGTGTCAGTGGCATGATTGTTGGAGGTTGTCTAGCTAGAGAGCCACCAAGCTTAAAATATTGTTTTGAGAGTACAAAAGACTCTCTGCGGGCTTTCTCTTGCTGTAGAAGATCAAGTCCGTGGACTTTATGTTTGGCAACTGGAGTGAAGTGTTCCAACTTGGTTTGGTAGATTTGTTGTAGTGTTACATATAGTGTGATGTGATTTGTGTATGTTATATTTATTTGTTTATAAATGATGAAGAATCTTCCAAAGAACAACTTAACATATCTTAAGCTAGTAGTTATTGACGTATTTCAGTGTCATGTAAGAACATGTTTACTAGTTTGAAGTATGTTTACAAGTCTCTTAAAAGCTAGAGATTCTTGTTGTACTCTAGTGCTTAAAAATGGTAGGTTAAGGTTATCCTTGTGTACATTGTTGTAGATGTGTTTAAAGAAAGTTAGTTGTATGATTGACTGCTTAAAATATCTATAAATTTGTTAATAATTGTAAGCAGTGTTATCTTAAATGACTTGAAAGGGATGCTCTAAGTTGTGGAGAAGAAAGATCTTATACTGGAAGATTCAGAGTGGATAGGAGTGTTGATGAAGACCATATCAAGACAAATATCTATGTTGAAATTTGAGTATTGTAATTATAATATAACATATCTAATGTAAGCATTATTGGAGGGTGTTGGAATAATGCTTTAATAGAATTGGTTTGGATTTGGTTTGAATATGTTGAATGTTGTTGAGAGATTCTCTCAACAACTATCTCTATGTTTGGAGATAGTTGGATCTAATTCCAACTATATATAAGTGTAATATTGGTAATAAAAATTAATTTTGTGTGTGTAGTTCTTTAATATTATGTGTAATACCGATAATTCAAATTATTTTTAATTGTGTATTTCTGTACTATGGCTACTTTCCCAAAGTTTAACTGTTCTGATATGAAATCTCCTTCTGCATTTTTTAAATAAAGCGTTCTTCAGTCTTTCCTATGTCATTTTCCTTTACCCAGTTTTCCTTACCCAGTCATAATATCGTACAGTTTTCGTTGGTCGTTCATCATGAGGAGGGGATTTTATACTTGGAAATAATGGAGTAAGTGTCAATTGTAAGCATTGGTTCAAAGAGTCAGTTCTAAGAGACAGTTCATAGTTGAAGTCTACTTCACTGTCTATCGAGTCTAGTTGTCTGTGGTTTGCATGTAACTGACTAAGTAGGTTAGTTTCCTATATAATTATGTAATCAATCTTCATTCAATATAGAGAAGTGAGCGTAGCCTCACCTGTGTGTGTTGTTTCTCATATTTCATATTTTAACTTGGCATCAAAGCCACTGGAGTGAGGTGCGGAAATTCATAGAAGTCTGCAGGTCCTCCTCTTGAATGGTGTAGCGGCATACTACTGGAAGTTTACGCGCATTTGAAAACCTCAAATTTTCATAGTCTAGTTGAAATTACAGTGCGGAAGGATTTAAATATTTCTGCACCCAGGTAACGCGAGGTGCAGACTCCAGGCACTCAAGTAACTCGTGAGGTGAGAAAACGTTTGTTGTTGCGCATGCTGGATAAGAATCGTGTGGGTTCTTTTAAAATGAATCCCCCATCTGTGGAAGAGAAAATATTTGTATGCATAGATTGAGGTAAAGCGTGAGATTGGTGCACCTCCTCCATTCACAATCTATAAGTTTGATAAATTTTGAAGGTTTAGTTTGCATGCTTGGAGTTTATAAGTTGCATGCATGGAGTTTGAATGAAGGAAAATCGTGAACTATTTTAAAAAGGGGTTATTCTTATGTATATGCATATGAGGAAGGATCATCATCCATGAGGTGGAGTTATTACTTAAAAGTAGATTTTTTTTTTAAGTTTATTAAAAGTGGATTTTTATTGAAAGTGGATCTTATTTTGAATTTTATTAAAAGTGAATTTTTATTCAAAGTGGATATTTTTGAAGTATAGACTTTAAAAGTGGATATTAAAGTTTATTCAAGAGAGTATTATTTGTGAGGTTTTTTGTGTGAATATTTGTTTTATGGAAACAAAAGTTTGGTCATTTGGGCATTCAAAAACCTAGCACAAGAACCCAAAGAGAAAGGGTGTGTTGAGGTTATTTGCATATTCTTTTTTTTTTTTTAAAGAAGGATGAGAGCCAAGATTGAGACGAATCGGTGGTATCTGAAGGCAGAGAGACAAAAAGTTGCATATCTTTGTTGATTCACTTGTAGAGACTAAATTACAGTGATGGTGAATCCACTGGAAGAGACCTACCTCTACGAAGACAACAAGTTAGATGGCTCGAATTTCATTAACTAGAAATTCAAGATGCAGATGCTCATGGAAGGCTATGGTGTCTGGAACATTGTGAAGGGAACTGAAGTGAAACCTGATGCGGCTGCAGGTGAGACAACAACACAGATCCAAGATTGGGAGAACTGAGAAAACAAGGCAAAGATATTGTTGCGCATGCCTGTTAAAGATAACATAATTCCACATATTAGAGAAGCTACAACTTCTGTTGCAACGTGGACAACGTTTAAATCATTATATGAAACTAGCAACACAAATCACATTTTGTTTCTAAAAACTAAATTGCTAGGCATTAAGATGGATGAAAATGAATCTGTTAGTTTATTTTTGGGTCATATTAAAGAGGTGAAAGACAAGCTAGTAAATATAGGGGAAACCATTCCAACACTGATCTGGTCACTATTACCTTAAATAGTATGCTAGAAGATTAACATATGTTCATAACAAGTCTTACAGTAAAGTAGAAAGCTCCTACGTTTGAAGAACTGACAAGTTGTTGCAACAAGAAGAGAGGCTCAAGAATATGAAGCCTCATAAAAAAAAATTGGCACTGTGGTCAAATAAGAGATCCTTGAGAGGGATATCAGGAGAAAGAGGCAGAGGAGGCAGTTCATCGCAGAGAGGCAGTTCATGGTAGAATGACAATTCATCGTAGAGAAGACAATCTCCAAGGCCAAATCAAGATATGCGATCTAACATGATTGAATCAAAGATTTTTTTTTATTGTGGTCGACCTGGACATACTATTAAATACTGCCATAATAAGAAGAGTGATAAGGCTAGTAATAAACCTATAACACATTTAGGTCATTATGTAGAGAAATCGTCAAATCATGATCTCATATTATTTATTGCTAGTGATGATATTGATGAACCCCCAAACTTTGATTCATGGTATCTTAGGCTATTTGTGTCTAACGCTTCTTTATGTGCTGAAACGGATGATTATGATGCCTAGTTTGTGGATTCTAGAGAATTAGTACATATGACATGCAATAAGATGTGGTATACTAATTTTAAAGAAACACAAAATGGAGCCAACATATATCTTGGAGATGACCGTGCTCATTAGATCAAGGGATATGGAGACATTCCTGTGACATTGTCAAATGGTACAACTCATCACATTCACAATGTTGTTTATGTCCCAGGAATAAAGAAAAATTTGATCTCTATGTCCACCATTACAGATCAAGACTTGAAGGTTGAGTTCTTCAATAATTATTGCATAGTGAAGGACCTGCTGGACCACCTCAAAACTGTTGCAACGGGAGTCAGAGCAGGATGCCTATACAAACTTGATGTTACCAACAAATCACATCACACACTGTATTTTGCAACTATGCTAACATATATTCTTTGGCATCAAAGGTATCGACACATCAATCATCTTGATTTATTATTATTATAGAAAAAGAATATGGTTGAAGGATTTCCCATGTTAAAGAATGAGAATTTTATGTATGATGGATGTGCATTAGGAAAGATGCACAAATATGAATTCCCCTCTAATCCTGATAAGAAAAAGAGATATGTGTTAGATCTTGTGCATAGTGATGTTTATGGGCCTATGCAGTCTAGATCTTTAGGAGGTCCATTTTACTTTCTGTTATTTATTGATGATTTCACGAGATACACATGGGTTTACTTCCTTAGACAAAAAAGTGATGTTTTTGACTATTTTAAGGAATTCAGAAGCATGGAGGAAAAACAGACAGGAAAATCCATCAAAATCCTCCGTTCAGATCAAGGGGGAGAGTATAAGTGAGGGGACTTCAACAAATATTGCAAATATCATGGAATAGTACCATAGTTTATAGTAACTCACACTCCATAGTAGAACAGAGTCATTGAAAGGAAAAACAGAACTCTGGTAGAGTGTGCACGCAGTATGATGAAAGGTAAGAATCTCTCGAATACATTTCGGGATGAAGCCATAAATAATGAATTTTATTTAAAGAATAGAAGTCCAACAATGTGTCTTGATAATGTTACTCCTTTCGAAGCCTTGTATGGTTGCAAACCTGAAGTTCATAATTTGAAATTATTTGGGTGTAAGGATTTTGCTCATATTCCGAAGGAGAATAGGAAGAAATTGGATGCTAAAGCCATTAAGTGTATTTTCATTGGGAACTGTTCTGAATTCAAAGCTTAGAAACTATTTGATCCTGGTACTCACAAAGTACTTGCAAGTAGAGATGCACCTTTCCATGAGCAGGAAGCAGGAAATAATGACGACAACAGTCATGGGGAATGGAATAGACTTCTTGATGAAGGATTTAAACAAGAGAAATAGAAACAACAACCACCACAACAACAACAACCACAACCGCAGCAACAACAACAAGGACTTAGTGATATGGACAATTCAAGCATTCAAAGTTCACCTAGAGGCGAAGACAGATCTTCACAAAGTGGGGATGAAGATAATGAGTTGAGAATATTTTTAGGACAAGTTCGAATTCCTGAGAGGTATAAAGACTATGCCCTAATGAGTAGCATTTCAAATGTCATAGAACCCATGAGTTTTGATGAAGCCAATGAACATGATGAATGGTGAAATGCAATGGAGGAAGAATATGAATCTATAATGAAAAATAATACTTGCGAATTGACTGAATTGCCTAAACAGAAAAATCTCATTGGATGCAAATGGATGTACAAACCCAAATTTAAATCAGATGGTAGTATAGACAAATATAAGGCTAGACTGATTGCAAAGGGGTATTCACAAACATAAGGTATTGATTATGTTGAAACATTTGCACCAATAGGTAAATTGAATACTATCAGAATGTTAATTTCTTTAGCTACCAAGTACCATTGGAAGCTACACTAGTTAGATGTTAAATATGCATTTTTGAATGGTGAGTTAAAGGAAGAGGTTTACCTTACTCAGCCTGAAGGGTTTGTAGAACAAGGGCAAGAACACTTAGTGTGTAAGTTAAAGAAAGCATTGTATGGACTAAAACAACCACCTAGGTCATGGTATGAGAAGATAGACTCTTTCTTTCTTCAACAGGGTTTTATGAGGAGAAAAAGTGATCCAAATCTGTATACCAAATTTTATGAGCGGGGGTATATAGTATTGATTTCCTTATATGTTGATGATTTGATAATTATAGGAAATGTAGAGAAATTAATTGATGAAATCAAGGAGCAGTTGTCACAGGTATTTGAAATGAAAGATCTTGGTGAGTTACATTGCTGCCTAAGTCTTGAAGTTTGGAGAAATGCAGGACACAATTTTGTTTGTCAGAGTAAGTATATGAGAGAAGTACTTAAGAGATTTAAAATGGATCAGTGTAATTCTTCTACTATTCCCATGCAGCAGAATGTGAAACATTCTTTTGATGATGGTTCGAAGGATGTGAATGCCACTGTGTATAGACAAATGGAGGGTGGTTTGAATTATCTCACAAAAACCAGACCTGATATTGCATATTCTGTGAGTGTGTTAAGTCTGTTTATGGTGAAACGTTATGAAAGCCATTGGAATGCACCAAAGGAAGTACTCAGGTATCTAAAAAGAACACTTGATTATGGTATTAAATATACTTATGCATCTGATGTTGAGTTGACAGGTTACTCAGATTCTGATTGGGCTCGCAGTCCGGATGATTGAAGATCAACCACTCGATATGCGTTTGGCATTGGATCTAGGGTTGTTTCATGGAGTAGTAAAAAGCATCCTACTATATCTTTGTCTTCTACTGAAACAGAATATAAAGCCTTGTGTGCAGCAACTTGTGAAGTTGTTTGGTTGAGAAGACTTCTTCACGATGTTGGAAAAGAATGAAAGGAACCTACTATGATCAAATTTGATATTCAAATTTCAATAATATTGCGAAGAATCCTATTTTTCATGCAAGGAGAAAGCATGTTGAAGATCACTTTCATTTTTTTAGAGAAAAGTTGCAGTCAAATGAAATAGCTCTTATGTATTGTAATACTAGTGAAAATGACGCTGATATTTTCACTAAGCCTCTTGGAAAGATTAAGTTTGAGCTGCTTAGGGAGATGGTAGGTGTAGAAGTAAATCCATTCTCCATTAAGGGGGAGACTTGGAAATAATGGAGTAAGTGTCAGTTGTAAGTGTCAGTTGTAAGTGTTGGTTCTAAGAGTTAGTTCGTAGTTAAAGTCTACTTCAGTGTCTGTGGAGTCTAGTTGTGTGTGGTTTGCATGTAATTGACTAAGTAGGTTAGTTTCCTATATAATTATGTAATCAGTCTTCATTCAATATAGATAAGTGAGCATAGCCTCACCTGTGTGTGTTGTTTCTCATATTTCATATTTTAACTTTTATCTGGTATCTTTTACTCCTATGTCCATGCTTCCCCAATTATTTTCAAGTCCATGGGAGACCAATCCACCAATTGTGAGATTTTTAATATATGAAAATCTTATAGAGCTCTCTCTTAAAAAACTCCAGGAAATGATGAGTTAGGTTCTACATTTCACATTTCTGGTTTGTTCAGGTTACTTTTTCCTTAACCTGCTATCTGCTTTGTCTTTTCTCTTAGTTATTGTGTTCAATGTTTTATAATAATAATAATAATAATATATTTTTAAGGTCATGACCAAGTTAGACACCAAATTAGTGTCTGAGATTCCCTTAGTCCAACCATTTTACTGGTAAAGTCTAAGGAGGTGTACATACCCCATCCCTATAAATTTGAACATGTAACCTCTGAAGAGGAAACACATGTATGACCTCTTTGGATGAAAGACATATTTTTAACCATTCAATTTGTGAAACGATAAAAATTATAATTTGTTTTTATATAATGTTTTTGCATATATTCTTTAGTTATGTTTCAAAATAAATTCCATATATGATGTTGGTAAAATATAAAATACTATATCTTTAAAGATTAAAGAGGCAACCCTCATCACATCAGAAAGAAGGTGCCACATGGATTTCTCTAACCTATTCCATATTTAATGTTTGTTGGTAAAATATAAAATACTATCTCTTTAAATATTAAAGAGCCAAACCTCATCACATCAGAAAGAAGGTGCCACGCGGATTTCTCTGACCTTTTCTTCACAGGAGATGGAATCAAACAAGCTAGTCACGATACCCAACTTGAAATGGCCATTGAAAGTGCTACAAGAAAACAATATCCACCCAAAATCCTCACTCAAAGCAACAATGTGAATGTTAAGTCTTTGGAATTTTTAGCTTAAATCTTGCCACGTAAACAAAATGCAAATACAAATTTAAATTAAAATAAATCAACAATCTTGACATGTTTTAGTTTTGTTGTTTTTAATTAAAGTAATTTGTTAAACCTTTTACAAATTATAAAGGATGGAAATTTATTTTAAAATGTAGAAACCTTGGCGAATCTGACTTATCCTTCATATTCCAACTATAAATGTTTGGCGATATTTTTGCAAAAACATTCAAATTTCTAAGGATTTTATATATTTTTTTATAAAATTTTGGCGATTTTTAAGGTAAAATAAGTTTATCCTATAGAAATTTGGGTGAATTGTTTTTAAAATAACGAATCTCATTTTTGGAAAAACCATGAAAAATTAGCCCATGAGTGAAATTTAGCCCCTAAAATCATCATTGGAACTTAATTTGGCAGGAAAAATGATAGCAAATCAAAAGAAGTAAGAAAAATAAAATGGAGCAATCATAAACTTTATTACAAAGCATTTCCTATACTTTTTCCCAATTTCAATAAAGCATATAATCAATCACCACCTCCATGCTAATTTCAGGTTAATTGCAACGAAGCATACAATCCATATAGATTCTAAAAACCATGACCTCCATACTAATTTCAATGAAGCATGTAATCCATGTAATAAAAAAAAAACCACTGACCAAACTTCAAAGTCCAAAGTCAGGGTATTACTGAATACCCCATGCTCCCCATCACCTGGATCTCTAGATCTACGTCTAACAGGTGAAATTCCAAACACAGAATACACATCTCTAACTAAGTCTAGCAGTCGTATACCCATTAATATATCAAAACTTCACCTCTAATCTTGCATTCAAAGATGCTTCCATACTATTGCTTTAACCTTCATCTCACACGACATAATCCTCACCTAGAGATCATCACCATCACTTGAAATCCTATTGAAATGTATCCATTTGTAGTGTCACCAAACTCATATAGATGAAAGCCATGCTTCACATGAATTAGTCCTTTCACACAGACCCTAGTTGTTTGGGGACAACAAGCCGACCTGCCTGTCCATTGAAAACACAAACTGCCACGGTGGCCACCTGCGCATATACCATACCCTGTGCCGCAGTGAAGAAGGTGAGAATAAGGTCTCCACTGTGTTGCAGGGAAGATCTCCAGTGCAATTGCTCCCGACAATTCGCCATTTCCTTCTCCTCTAACTACTACCACACCTGGATCATTGTTGACGTCTCAGGGTCTTCCATCGAGCACGAGTTCCATCACTCTGAACAACATTTTCGACTAAATGAGGAGCTCCGTCAAAGCTAACTCCATACGTGCTTGCATGTGCACTTCGTCCACCAGTGGCATCTTCTCCACGAAGAACATAACCAGCAGTAGGGCAGAGTTTCGCTTCATCAAAATCCTTGCCTCTGCCTCGCTTCCGGTGTTGGGATTCAGGTGGCGCTCGGTCTACTCAACACTGAAAAAATAAAAGCATGACAAATCCTAGCCCCTACCAAACTGATAAATTGTGAAGCAAGAAATGAAGAGAGAAAGAATAGAACAAAAAACAGTATATTAGAATATAAGAAGAAGATATGAATAAGTTAGTACTATGCAAAGGGAAATAGCTGAGCTAAATAGGCTCAAGCAAAATAAGAATAGAAAGTACAGCT
The DNA here is from genome assembly GCA_009831015.1 of Picea engelmannii. NCBI lineage: Eukaryota > Viridiplantae > Streptophyta > Pinopsida > Pinales > Pinaceae > Picea > Picea engelmannii. The sequence continues at coordinate 14,192 of ML777834.1, forward strand.
GGCTAGGACAGCTAGCAGTGTACAGTCAAGCTATTGAGGTTACATTATATTTAACACTGCCTCTTAAACTCAACAATTAGAAGAATCATCACTGATTATTTCTAAGTGTTGTCTTTGAAAATCAAAAACCGATTTTCCCAATGGATTTGTAAAGATATCAACAAGATGATCTCGAGAACCACAAAATTGTAGTACAATATCACCATTATTGACTAGCTCATGTATGAAATGAAAACGAGTGTCAATGTATTTGCTTTGCTGAAGTATTAACACAAAAAATAGGAGTTGGATCCTTTTCTGTATGTGACATATCTTTCAATATTCTTCTCATCCACACAGCTTGACAGGAAACTAAGGTAGCAGTGACATACTCTGCCTCTGCAGAAGATATTGAAAGAATTGGTTGCTTCTTTGATGCCCATGAGATCAGGTTCGTGCCCACTTGAAAAACATGTCTAGATGTGCTTTTCCTGTCATCTAGGTTGCCTGCAAAATCACTGTCTGTGTAACTAGAAAGTTGATTACTATCATATTTAGTGTACCATAAGCCGAAATTGAGAGTTCCAACAACATATCTCAGAATTCGTTTCGCCATTTTCCAATGAGAATCTTTGCGGGATTCCATGAATCTGGAAACAAGGTTGGTTGCATACATAATGTCAGGCCTAGTTGTTTTAAGATACAACAAACTACCTACTAAGATTTTGTACAGAGTAGGGTCCACTATAGGGCCTTCATCTTTCTTGCTCAATTTTGTGCCTAGTGGTATGGGGGTTTCTGCTGGATTGCATTCTTCCATGCGAAATATTTTGAGGATGTCTGTTGCATACTTTTGTTGACAGACAAAAATGCCTTTGGCTGATTGATGAACCTCAATCCCTAAAAAATATTTCATTATGCCAAGATCTGTCATCTCAAACTCAGATTGCATGGCATGTTTAAAATTTGTTAACTCAAGATTTCCCGTATAGATCATGTCATCAACATATAAACATACAATCAAAATTTTACCGTGATGATCTATTTTGGTGTAAAGAGTTGGCTCATTTTGACTTCTGTTGAGACCACTTTGGATCAGGTAAGTGTCAATTCTGTTGTACCAAGCTCTTGGAGCTTTCTTTAAGCCATACAAGGCTTTCTTTAACCGATATACTTTGGCTGGCTGCTCTTGGACTTCAAATCCAGGTGGCTGATCGACATAAACTTCTTCTTATAAGAAACCATTCAGGAATGTTGACTTGACATCCATCTGGTATACTTGCCATTTGTGTTGGGCTGATATGGCCAATAGAGTCCTTACAGTGTCTAATCTTGCTACTGGAGCAAAAGTTTCACCATAATCAGTACCAGGTTGTTGTGAGAATTCTTTGGCAACAAGTCTTACATTGAGTTTAGTCTTACATTGAGAATCAATCTGCCCTTTTTCATTGAGTTTAGTTTTGTAAACCCACTTGACACCAATACTCTTTTTGTGTCTTGGCAAATCAACAAGATCCCATGTCTTGTTCTTCTCAATGGAGTCAATTTCTTGGTTCATGGCTTGAACCCAATGTGGCTCCTTAGCTGCTTCCTTAAAAGATGTAGGTTGACATGACATTAAAGCAAAAGGGTTGTGTTGTTCAAAGTCATCCAACTGCTGATGGATTTCTCTCAAACTTCGAGTTCTCTGATTTTGTGGTTCAGAGAATGATTATCTGCATGAAGTTGAGTTATCCTGAGAATTTTCAGGTTGTCTTTGTACTTGCAATCTTGGAAGAATAGTTTGAGGTACTTGCTATCCTGAATTTTCTATGTTTTCAGAACTTGGCAGAAATGGATTTTGACTGTCCATTTGTTGATTTTCTGAATCATTCCAGAATTGATTTTCCAGAAATTTTACATCTCTGCTGAGAATTAGTTTCTTGGAGATTGGAATATAAAGCCTATAAGCTTTAGATGTTTCACTATATCTAGTGAAAATAAATTTCTCACTTTTGTCATCAAGTTTCTTCCTTAATTTAGAATGTATGTGAGCGTATTCTATGCATCCAAATGTCCTTAGATGCGCAACATTGAGCTTTGTCCCACTCCATGCTTCTTGAGGGACTTTCATATTTAGACTTGTGGTTGGAGATCTATTTAGGAGATAAACTGAGCATGCTACTGCTTCAGCCCAAAAAGTATTTGACAACCTTTTCTCTTTAAGAAGTGTTTTTGCCATATTCATTATTGTCTAATTTTTCCTTTCAGCCACTCCATTCTGTTGTGGAGTATAACTAGTTGTTGTTTGCATGATAATGCCTTGTGATTTGCAGAAATTTGCAAATTCTCTGGAGTTGTATTCTCCTCGTCCATCTGCCCTGAGTGCTTTGATATATTTTCCACTCTGTTTTTAAGCTTCTGCCTTGAATTCTTTGAATTTTGCAAAAGTTTCAGACTTGTGTCCGAGAAAATAGATCCATATTTTTATGCTGAAATCATCAATGAACGTTAGAAAATAAAAGTTGCCACCTATGGACTCTATTTGCATTGGTCCACATAGGTCAGTGTGAACAAGTTCAAGATGTTGTTTGGCTTGATTGGAAGACTGTGGAAAACTAGTTCTCTTATGTTTTCCAAGTATGCATGACTCACATGGGGGTGTTTGCTCTTTAGAGGTAGGAAGACCTTTGACCATGGAGTGCTTCTGAATAAGACTTAGACTCTGAAATGGTAGATGTCCAAATCTGGTATGCCAAACCATTGTTTCATTCAGGGTAGATGCACTCTGTGCATATGGTTGACTCAGATTTGCAGTTCTGAGTGTAAGGGGAAACATCCTATTCAGAGTCATATGGATTTCAGAAATCAATTTTCTGTTGGGTTTTTTGTCATATATTTTGCAAGATGCTCCCTCAAAAAGTAACTTATAGCCATGTTCAATGAGTTGTCATACACTTAGAAAATTATGTTTCAGATCTGGAACATGATAGACATTGTTTATGTCTTTCTTTACATTTTGTTTAGTAAGAATAGGAACAATTCCTTTTCCTTGAACTTTGACTAAGTACTTATTTCCAAGTGTAATATCAGATGAGATTTAAGAATCAATGCATGAAAGTAAATCTTTGTTACCTACCATGTGATTGTTGCATCCATTGTCGAGCAACCATAGATCTTTAGGTTGTTCTTCAGTCTTTTGGCATGAGAGAAACATACCTCTTGAGGTTTCTCCCATGTGATTTGACACATGTGCTCTACCTGAGAGATGATATGCTTTCTTCTTCATGCATTCAGATTCATAGTGCCCATACTTCTTGCAGTAATAGCATTCTATTCTTGATTTCTCATTTGATCTTCTTCGTCTGCTTCTTTGAGGCTAGAAATTCTGATGTTGATTTTGTTGTCTTTGTGCTTGGAAGTGTTGATTCGGTTGTTGTTGTCTGTGTCCTCCACTAGAATGAGGATTTCTATGACTGATCCCTCTTCCTTGGTGATCTTTGCTTCTTCCTCTGCCTCTCCCTCTGCTGAAGGAGAATTGAGTTTTGAAATCATTGGCGATTGACTCATCTGTGAGATGCAGTCTGATCTCATGTGTCACCAGAGAACCAATTAATTCATCTATTGAAAAACTTGACAGATCCTTGGATTCAAGGATTGTTGTTACAACCATTTCAAATTTATTTGGTAAAATTCTAAGGATTTTCTCAACAATGCGTTGATGAGTGATGGTTTCACCAGTCAGTCTGATCTGGTTCATGATGCCCATGACTCTGGTCATGAGCTGATCCACATTTTCAGACTCTGTCATTCTTAGAGTCTCGAATTGTGTTCTCAAGATCTGCAGTTTAATTGTTTTGACCCTGTCATTTCCTTGGTAGGAAGATTTAAGGATGTCCCAGGCCTATTTGGAAGTACCAACGCCTGTGATTTTTTAGAAAATCGAGTCATCCACAGAATTTTGAATCCAAAATTTAGCTTTATTTTCTTTGTTTCTCTGTGTTGCCTGAGCAATTTTCTGCTGATTAGTCATGGCAGACAGGTCTACTGGATCTGGTTCCACATATCCATGATCCACTGGATCCCATCACTCTTGTGCTTGCAAGAAGGATCTCATCTGAAGAGACCAGAGCTCATAGTTCTTTCCAAGAAGAATCGGACCATGAGTTGGTCCTAAATTGCTAGACGACGCCATGTTTTTTTAAAGAATTCAGCAAAACAGAAAAAAAAATTCTTACTTACCTGTCTACTACGTGTAATTTGCATTGGTTTTGGAACTTTGTTAGATGAGACCTTTGAACTCTCCAGCTTCCGATTTACAAAACGCCGATTTCCGATTGTCGAAGAGAGATGATCAGCCTTGAATTGGCCCTTAGTTTTCGATCAATGTGACCATGTGCCTTGATGTTAAAGCGCTACGGGCTTTTTCGGTTCTTTGTATTTCAAATTTCCGAAATGCAAAATATGCTGGAAAGGCCCTTCTCGAAATCCTTTTCGGGATTTTGTGAATCAGGACTTCATGATGCGAAGTGGCCTGATCCTCTGTCTATGGGATCCCCGATATGCCGAGTTTTGATATCCTCCTTTCGTGCTTTCGGGACTTCAAATGTCGAAATGCTGAAATTTGCCTTTGGACAATTTAACTGTCCAGATCTTATCGGGATCTCAGGATTTTGGGTTTCACGACTTGATGAACCATGATAACGAGATCTTCTAACTCCTCGATTCCTCGATCTCCGATTTACCGAAATGTCGAATTGGCTTCAAGGATCAATGATCCGCATTGATTTGAGATCAATGACTTAGATTATTTTGGACATTTTCATATCGGTATTTCGCGACTCTTGAGTTTGTGATTTCGGGTTTCGGGACTTCCTGTTTCCCGATGTCGAGAACCTCTGGCTTTGCGATCGCCCGATCTCTGAAATTCTGATGGCTCTTTCCTTTCAAGACTTTCCTCAAAGGCCTAGATTGTTAGCACGCGTCCCCTTAAGATAGACGGTCCTCGTCGTTTCGCGATTTCATGACTTGCGACTCCAAATCCTTTATCAACTTGAAACCCTGGTAGTCGAGATGCCGATGGTTTCCTCGATCTCTGCCATGTGTCCGAAGGAGTGGATGGTTGTGATCTTTTCAGGATTTCGGGACTTTCACCGTGGAGTGTCGTGACCTTTCATCAACAAGACCTCCAATATCCTGAACTCCGAAATGTCAAAATGATGGCACTTGGATCTGCTGCCACTTGTCCTCTGAGATGGATGGCTCACAATCCTCTCAGGATTTCGCGATTTGTGATGTCGAGATTTCACGTATCAGGGTTTTGGAGAGCAATCTCCTTCTCTCTTCCAACTCACGATCCCTGATTTTGCGATTGGATGAGATCGACGACTCATGATCTATTTCAATCCAACGGTCCAGAATAACTCGTGATTTCATAATTCACGAATTCTCATGGCTGTCTTCTGACCTTTACACCTTGCGAGTCAGTGAAATGTCAAGATCTCGCCATGTGTCTCTTGATGGATGGACCAGATGATTTTGTGACTTTGCAAGTCGAATTTCTCCTTGGTTCTCCATAGGACTAAACCTCGTGCACTTTCTCGTGGATCCAACGGTTGTTGGCCCTTTGCACAAGATCTAACGACTGAAATTCTTTCGCCTTTTCCATGCTCTCCTCGTCCCTTCTGAACTAGATTTTCGCCTTGGATTTGTTCGTAGGACAAATCTTATGGCCAGGATGGTTGTTCTTTGAACCTGAGACACATTCTTTACTGCCTTTGCAAGGATTTTCTTCTGCGGAAGAAAAATTCATGAATCTTTCAAAGTTTTGAAAGAATTTCACGAGTTCTTTGTTCTCTACTGCAATCTTTGACAGATTTGAGCGATTTCCAAAATTCTTCAAACGATTCTTCCTTCTGCAACTTTCTTTCATGAATTTGAACAAATGCTTTGAATTCTTCAAGAGTTCCCGCCTCCTGCAGCTCTTCTTCGTGAATCTTTGATGATTCTTTGAAAATTGAACAATAATCTTTACTATTTCTTCCTTCTCGTCTTTCTGCTCCTTGAAACTTTCAAGCGTAGTACGCTCTGCGACCTCGCATGAGCTTCTTACGCTGATCTTTTGAGCATATGACGGTCTGATTCCTCGTGGAAGTTTCCTACGAGGATCTTTTGAGAGTATGATGGACAGTTGTCCAAGCCTTGTGAAAATTCTGTGTCAAATGCTCTCAAGATCCGTGTAAGCTCTGCGTTATTTGAGGATCGTGTTGCTCTCCAGCCTGTGTGAAGAGTCTTACTGTTGAAGCTCTGATACCATGATAAATTGTGAAGAAAGAAATGCAGAGAGAAAGAATAGAACAAAAAACAGTATATTAGAATATAAGAAGAACATATTGTAAATTCTAACCTTGTACAATATCTACTGCAAACTGATATTCAGAAAAGAACAGAAAATATACAATGGAAAATACAAACATTACACAGAGATTTTTCACCTGGAAACCCAAACCAGGAAAACCAACATATATTATATTGATACACATTGTGTTACATTGTTTACAATACAATATACATATAGGAGCCAGCGGCATCCAAAACCCTAACCCAATGACCTGGATTAGTCCAAAACCCTAATTCCTTAACCGAAAATAGAAAACCATCGACAAAAACCATGTGCTGAAAAACCACCTAATATCATGTGGTCCTGAAAATATGTCGGCCCGGTAATATGTCATCCCGGAATTATGTCGTCCCAGAAATATGTCGGCCCGACGAAAATATGTCGGCCTGAAAAAAAAAAAATCAGGGGCACTGCCCCCAAACCCCCGCGCGGGGGGCTCCTCCCCCCTGCACCCCCCCTCTAACCACCCTGCGTGCCTAGCACAGACACTCAGACACTACTAATTGTGCAAAGAATATAACACATACCCAACATTCTCCCACTTGTTTTTTTCTTTGCACATAGGGGGTTACAGGGTTACATAGTCAACAATCAAGGGCAACAATGCCCATGGATCCTCTACACCAAGATAACTTCTTAGTGCTCACAGATTTTGTTAATGAATCTGCAACATTCTTCAAAGTGTCCACCTTCATCAGTGATACTTTCTTTTCTTCAATCATGTCTCTCACAAAGTGATATTGAACATCAATGTGCTTTGTCTTTGAATGATA
>ML777834.1:47996-58758 GCA_009831015.1 Picea engelmannii
TAACCTTAGAAGGTCAGCCTCCTCCTTTTTCGTCTCCTGGATGAGGAGGACTTCAGGGCGTTCCAACCTTACAATGTCCCGTAAGGCTTCTTCTTTTATTTTGCCTCCTAAGCCTCTGCAGTTCCAGGAGACGTACTGCATTAATATACTTATTCTTTGCGCGCACTAAACAAACTTATTCTTTGAGGACTCTTGCTCACAAGTGATACAGATTAATATACTTTTGGGAATTTGATTTATGATTATGAGGCATTATGGGTTGATGACATGTTGTTTTGCTGCATTGACATAGACAAGTGCTATTGACTTGGATTTACTGAGTGTGTAGGATTTTGGACCTCGAAGATGCAGAGGCATCAATGGAACCCCTTGGACTTCGAATCGAGTAGGCAGTGAAATATTGGGGTTTGATTGTTTTATATGAGATATTAGTGCATCTAATTAGATGATATGATTATGGATATATTTTTGACATGATTCGTTGATGATGCAGGCTGATGATACCTTGCCGACCAGACTCGCATGTGCAGTAGAGGGGTCACACATGAATACTAGAGATGTTGATGGAGAGGTGTGGAAAACAACCCTGCCACAACCTAATAACACTCTCGTCGTGGCTCAAATGGTAGGTTAATGATTACCTAGTTCGAGGAGGCCCATGATGTTGTGAGGGCTGACTGTGACAATCGCTCATGATGATTCTAAGGGTTGCGCAATAAGGCATGGGCCTTATTCCTTAGAGGCCCTTAGTCTCCCACAAGATCACCTGGAAGAGTATTGAATCCAGGTGTTTTATATCTCTACCAAGTCAGTAAAGAGGCAAGTGGCACCCTTGGAGCACCTAGTGTGTCTTGAACTAAATGTCGCGTCATTATTAATAAATTAGATAAACCTATATCGATTTAGGAAGAATAACTTGTGAAGGAATATTTAAAACTTTTCCCCTAATAAAATGTCGCCCAGCCTAGGAAAATAAAGTCTAGGTCTAAATTATACTAGTGATAAAAATTTTATCTATTTATTTAATATATATATATATATATATATATAATAAATAATAATGTTAATCTTCATTAATCTTGTAACAAGAAGGGGGTAAGCATTAAATTGACTTGTAAAAATCTTTTTGGATAAAATTTTAAAAAGTGGAAATAATGGTTTTACAAATTATGCTAATTAAAAATTTATTCATTAAAAGAAAAAGGGAAAAAAGGGTAAGTTTCTGCATATGCCTTTTTGAGTTTAAATAAAAAAGGGAAAGAGAGAAATCTAAAATAATTAGCAAACTAGGAAAAAGACGGAAACATAAAAATAAAGGGGAAACAAAAGGAAAGAGTAGATAGTCTAACTTAGTAAGGTATCTAGCATTTAAGAACTTTCTAATTTAAACTCAACTAGTAAATTAATAAGGGGAAAGTCATTAAAACTTGTAAGGGGATATGGGGACACCTAGGAGAGATTCTAGGAATGACTTTAGGAGAGTGAGGGAAATAGGGGTAATTAATTAATTAATGAAATTAATTTATGGAGGAATGAAGGGGATGGGTGACAGTTGTACGGGGAGGATTTTTATGAATTAAATTATTAAACATTAAATTAAATGGGATTTTGGGAAAGGAAGGGACTTCAAAACTCTATATAATGGAGGGAGGAGAAGGATGATGGATCTCTTCTGTTATGCATAACTTTACGTTGTAGAAATTCATACTTGAGTGACTTAGCTTGTGGGAGCTGGGATACCCAGCTTAGTGAGGAGTGCTAGCTCGGCCTGGCGAGGCGAGCTGGGAGCTAGCTAATTCTCTAGTTAGTGTGCGTGGCCCCTTTGCGTGTCGAGGGGCTAAGGGGGAAGAAGAGTACCCCTAGCATTGGATGAGAGGTATCGGTGAAGTCTCATCGATCGACAAGAATGATTTACACAAAGCTTGCGGGACATCAACTCAGAGCAGGCAATTGGGCAATGATACGCTTCCTTTATTTCTACATGGTATATTTTTAGTATGAATTATGATTTTAGTTATGTGTGTTTAATTGGATAAAGGAAATGATTTTCTTAGCACCCTAGTTGGTGAATAAAATTCCCCCATAGCCTTTAGCTCATTGTTGATTTCCCATGGCCTCCGATCCTTGCATGTCTTGACCGTCCTATGGTTTATTGATTGTGATGAATGTGGTTTATTTTTTCGTTCATCCCTAGCTCCCTAGACCATGCTTGAGCAGTCAACTAGGAGCCTGATATACGGTCATCGCTTCAGCGTTAATAGACCTATGGCTCTCAACGCCCTGCTTTTTTGTGCATGGATGATGAGCAAGAGATGTTTCTACCCACTTGTCTACGCCCTTTTATTGTTCTTGGCTAGTTGGGGATCTTTGCATCTTCTTGGATTGATCATCTCTGCAATGGCTTGGGATGAGTTTCTCTTCATTTTAAATTGCTTAAAATTTTGTATAATCTCTATGATGAATGGGATTTTCCCTATGGATTCTTACGCCTTACCCAACGATTCAATATTTATAGAGTAGTTGTCCATTAAAAGAGTTTTTGTGTATTCCCTTTTCATCCAACGATTAGCCTTGTGTTCAATTTTTATTAAACAATTGTTTTTCACTCTATTTTCATTCAACGATTGTTGTATGGTTTACTCCTCTACTTACTTGTTAGTTGATTGAAATGTTGTAACTTATTGATAGAATAATATTAAGCTGATCTTGAGTCAAATATTTCGATCAAATTTTATTCTGAAAATATTGTTAAACATTGGCGCGCATGAATTGAATGCTTTAAAGGATTTAAATTATACATGAAGGGGATAATTCTAAAGATCACTTAGATTGTTGTACCGGTATTGAATACATTGTTAGTTAATTTTTCATACCGTATGATTGACTTAAGGTGAAACAATGTAAATATTTGGATCTCTGTTTTTATTAATGTTGGATGATCTCTACAAATTGAGGTATAATCCTTGATGAAAAGCGTGGTTTTATAACCCTTGCCGAATAGAGTTTTTTCTGTGTACATTTGCGGAGTAACTACTCGTTGTGTAATGCTTCCTTGTCAAATGGATGTAGTTTAAATGTTTTAGAGAAGCTAGTTGAACAAACGCCTTTCCTTAAACAATTGATATGCCAAATTTCTCCTCCATGTTAGCTCACACATGTTTATGTGAAATTAGCATCCAAGCCTAGCACTGCCAGTCACTTTAGCTCTTTAGATTGACTGAACTTACTCCTTACCACGGTTTACGGCTGATTGAATTTTGTTTGTTGTTACACAAATTATTTTATTACACAAAATATTTCATTACACAGATTATTTTATTACACAAAATATTTCATTACATAGATTATTTTATTACAGAGAATATTTTATTACACAGATTACTTTATTACACGGATTGCACAGATTAGTTTATTACACCGATTTTTACTATTACACATATTTTATTTCATTAATTTTACACATATTTTATTACCACAAAATTCCATTAAAGATGACTGTGTTTATTTCCTTAAAGTCTATGATATGCCATTATAATGTAGCCTGCATTTTTTTGGTGTGTGGTACAACAATTGCCATTAAATTTTGAATGTGTTTGTTGTTGAATGGGCATGATTTGCCATCAATTGTGTACTGTGTTCTGCCTTTAAAACTGTGATTGTGTTGTTGTTTAATGACCACGAGTTGATCCTTCTTCATTTTTGTATTGTCTTTTTATCCTCCTTCAAATTGAGGGTAACCAACGTTCTCACTGCCAAACATTAATTGCTACAACCATGTTATTGGTCATGTTAATTGCTATGTTAATTGCCAAGTTAATTGTTGTAGCAATGTTAATGGTTAGCAATTTCCTTCTTAATATTAATTGCTATAGCGATGTTAATTGCTACAGTGAGGTTATTGGTCATGTTAATTTCCATGTTAATTGCAATATTAATTGTTATGTTAATTGTCATGTTAAATTTCTATAGCGATGTTAATAGTCAACAACTTCCTTCTTAATGTTAATAGACAACTAGTATTGTTAGTTCGGTCAATATAGCTACACAACATGTTGAGATTTAGTTTTTCATGAGTCTTATAATGGTAGAAGACTACATTAAGATTGTTAATGTTTTTATTTAATGTTAATGGCTAGTTAGATTGAGATTTTGGATTAATTTATAATTGCCCAATTAGATTGTAATAATGATTAAAATTAGATTAGTGAGTAAAGACTAAATTGCAAATTTTAGACTTGCTAATTTGATTTATAATTGAGGTTAGATTGTGTTTATTGTTTATAGTCTAGTATTGATTACTTAGACTTTCCAGAATGATTGTATTTAACTCTAACTTAGCAGGTGCATTAATGACTAATTGTAATTTAGACGTGCCCCTTTTAGAATGGTAACCAATGTTAAAATAGATTGTAATAATTGACTAGTTCAGAATGGGTGATTGGTTGGGTCATTGACAATGTCGTGTATTGGCTTGTGTCATCCCTTATCATCGTCCTCTGGCATTTCGTTGACCTGTTGTTGGGGTATGGGAGTGGTTTTCCTTTCGTTATTCAGTTTCTAGTGCATTGGATTTATCTAGAGTCCTTACTCTAGATAGGATGTGTTGTACCAAGGTTATTGGCACATCTATCATCTGGGGATGACAGGATTCTTGACGAGGGGATCATGGTGTTCCCTGTTGGATAGTAGAGATTGAGAACTTGGTCAGATTTGGTGTGTTCTGTGTGAGTGTCCATGAGCGTGGCAAGTTGATTTAGGTGCATGGGTGGAATGCCTTCATGCATTTGGTTCATGCACCTTGAGGTTATAGTCTTGTTCGTCAAGGCTGTGGTGTCAGGAGGGGATGTTGTCCTTTAAGCTTGTAGGCATGTCTTTTTTTCATCGGGCGAGTAGTCATTTTCTCCTTGTTTTCTACGCACGTTTCACCCAGTTGCTCTTGTGCCAGTGCGGGGAGTCATAGTAGCCTATTTCTTGGACTGCACGCCTATGTTCATCATTAGTTGTGTGGTTAACTATTGTTGTCATCACCATATTTCCTTTCAAACAAAAAAAATAAATTGTACTTCTACTTCAGTTGTATTCGTAACGTAGGGGTTCTGACATGTGGTGTCAGAGCGGGGTTCAACACGTGACTTGGGATCACAACGAATTTCATTTTTATTATTTAATTATAATGTTTCTAATTGAGTGGACTTGTATCCATGCAGGTAATCATGGTTAGAGGACGCCACAAAGGTAGATGACGGGGTAATAGGGGAGGAGGCATGACACCTCCAACAACATCCATGCCTAAGGGCGTCAACCCCCAGGGAGACGAATAGGTTGTCAGGAAGGAGCATATAGAAGTGGCTGATGTGGTTGGGTTGATGAGGTATTTTCAGTGGATGTCTGAGGCATTGATTAGTCATTTGGATAGAGATGAGGCAAGGGCGCCGACACCCCTTGAGGGTCCACCATGCGTTCCATTCAGTACTGGTAGCATTCACAGTGAGCTTGAGAAGGTCAAATTTCCATAGTTCTTTGGTGCCTCAGACGGTGAAACCACCGAGGCATGTTTGGATAATATGGAGATGTTCTTTTCACTTTGAAACTATACGTCCAACATGAAATTCTGCATGGCGGTCTTTCAACTGAACGGGATCTCTCTTCTATGGTGGAAGATGCTCCTGCCACACCTGAACATGGTCGTCGAAGACAAGTCATGGGAACTGTTCCGAGAGAGGTACCTATCAGAGAAATTCATTGAGTGTCGACTCAACCATTTCAATGCCTTACGACAGGGCAGTCGTATGGCGCCCGAGTACAAGGCTCATTACATGGAGTTGCTTTAGTATGCTCCACATCTTAATATAGAGAAACTCAAGGTCAACAGGTTCATGTTTGGCCTTAATGGAAACATACGTGCAAAGGCTAGGATTCTGATGCCTCAGACCTTTCACGATGTTGTCCAGAAGGCCCTCATTGTAGAGTAATATCTTATTAGCGGGGGTTAGGGTGGGAATCCAACGAGACCAGTAGGGAAGGTGTCATCTGGTGTGTAGTAGCATCAAACACTAGCCATAAATACACAAGGATATCATGGCTTCCAGAGGGGATCCACTTAAGCTACACCTCGAAGACTGACGCCTCAACAATAGACTCCTTATCGGGGATCACAACATCAACAACAACATCGACCACAACAACAAAAATTTAGGCCTATTCAGCAAAACAAAACAAGATTCTAGGCCGATGGGCCCTCATCTTCTACTTTGGGTACCAGGAGTATTGGACCGAAGAAGGGGTGTTGGACGTGTGGGGAGCCACACGACCAACACGACTACCCAATGGAGTGGAATAAAACTTCTAGATCAGTTAGACCCACTACCATGGGAGATTTAGGCAAGGCCCATCAGATTCATGTAGTGGTGAATAACCACCAAGAAGAGCAATAGTCGACTATGCTCGATGCGTTAGGTACCGTCACTGACTAGACCCTTATTATTTTGATAGATCTCGGTGCTACCAAGAGTTTCATTTATGGTGCAGTGCTAAAAAGGATTAAGGTAAAGGCAGTGGAAGAGGACGAGTTTAGCTTCATAGAGATGGCTTCTGGAGCCAAACACAAGGTTGGAGGAAAGGTTACGGGATGTATCCTTAAACTAGGATAGTTTGTCACCAGGGCCAACTTGTACATCACAATATTAGGATCTTATGAGGTTGTGATCAGTATGGACTTGTTGAAATTGCATGAGGTGATACTCAAATGTAAGACAAAATGGTTGAGATTCGTTAATGATAAGGGGAAAATATGCGTGATTGTAGGATGGAACTAGGGATTTTCCCTGAGGTTCATCTCTTCCTTGAAGCTACGGAAGAGCATGTGCAAAGGATGCACTTTTTATGTGATCCTTATGTTCAACAAGAAGGGAGTAGCAGAAGGTCTAGAAAACCTTCCTGTGGTGAGAGAGTTTGAAAACGTCTTATGAGAGGAGATACCTAGGATGTCACCGAAGAGGGAGTTGGAGTTTACTATATTCCTAAAACCGGGCACTGAACTGATAGAAACAATGCCTTATTGGATGTCGACCCCGGAGTTATAGGATTTGAGAATGGAAATGAAAGAATTGTTGGACCTAGGACTGATACATCCAACTATGTCACTGGTTATTTTCATACGAAAGAAGGATGGGTCATGGAGACTCTGCATTGATTACCGTTAATTGAACAAGGCAACGATCAATAATTAATATATGTTGCCAAGGATAGATGATCTGTTTGATCAAATAAAGGGTCCAACAGTGTTCTCAAAGATCAATTTGCAATCAGGGTATCACCAGTTATGGATCAAGGAGGATGATGTCCCTAAGACTGCCTTTAATATGAGGTTTTGACATTACAAGTTTATTTTTTTACCGTTTGGATTGACAAATTCCCAAGGGTTATTTATGAGTTTGATGAACAGGGTGTTCCGTGAGTACTTGCATAATTTCGTCCAAGTATTCATTGATGATATTTTTATTTACTCTTGGACAATGGAGGAGAATGATGAGAACTTGTGCTTGGTACTATAGTGTCTATGAGAGAACAAATTGTATGGGAAGTTGTCGAAATTCTCATTTTATCAATCGAAGATTCACTGCTTACAAAATTTCATCTGCATTGAAGGTATCGTCATGGATCCAATGAAGTTCGAGGTTTTTATTGAATGGATTGCATCGATGAATGTCCTAGAATTACGTATCTTCATGGGTCTAGTAGGATACTATCTACAATTCATCGAGTGATTTTCAAAGATAGCAAATCCAATCACGAAATTATAGAAGAAGAATAAGAAGTTTCTTTGGACCGAGAAATGCATAGTAGAATTTAGGAGGCTCAAGGTGTTTTTGAAAACAACACCGATACTAAAGGTCCCTGACATGGACATGAAATTCCTGGTATGCATTGACGCTTCCAAGGAAGGCTTAGACATAGTCCTGATGCAAGACAGTTGAGTGATCGCTTACATCTCAAGGAAACTGAGAAGGCATGAGGAGAACTACGTGACTCATGATTTGGAGTTGTTAGCTATCATATATGCCTTGAAGGTTTGGAGACACTACCTTGTTGGATGAAAATTTGAACTAAAAATGGACCACTGTGGACTACAACAGATCTTTACGCAAAGCGACCTGAATGTGCTACAACGGTGTTGGTCGGAATTGCTTAGCAAGTATGACTTAGAGATTACTTACATAAAAGGAATAGTGAACCGAGTGGCAGATGCATTGAGTCAGAGATAATGCATCTCTTAGGTGTTGCCTCTTTAGACAAATTTACATGAAAAGATTCTAAATTTATAGCATGACGATGACTAGTACAAAGAGGTTCTTTTTTTTATCGGACAAAACACAATTATGGTACCAATATTTGAAGGATTTACATTTGACGATGATGGATTATTGAGGTTTAAAAATCAGATTTATGTACCATTGAATGATGAGTTGAAGAGCTTTATCCTAACCGAGGCTCATAGAGGAGCCTACATGGATCACTAGGGAGTCATGAAGATGAGGGAAGACCTTAAACACTTATTCTTCTGGAAGGGAATGAAGGAAAACATAGTCAACTATGTGGCCAAATGTCTAGAATGTTAGTAGGTAAAGGATGAACATAGACACCAAGCAGGATTACTATAGCCACATGCTATTTCAAAATTGAAATCGGAGGTTATTTCAATGGATTCTAATGTTGGATTTCCACTGACGACAAGGAGACATGACTCAATTTTTGTAGTATTAGACACTCTGATGAAGAGCACTCACTTTATTCCTGTGCGTATGATGTATCAAGCACCTGACATATCTATAACTTTCATCAGTGAGATTGTGAGGATGCATGGTGTGCAAAAGAGGATTATATCCGATCGGGGATCGATGTTTACTGGACAATTTTGGACGAGTTTCCAAGAGGCCTTAGGAACCCAACATAAATTCAATACTGCATATCACCCAAAGACTGACGGGCAGACCAAACAAATGGACTAGAACTTGGAGGACATGTTGCGCATGTACGTGACGGACCAACAAAAGTGTTGGGAACAATTATTTCCACTGATGGTGTTCGCTTATAACAATAGTTACCAAAGCACCATTAAGATGACACCTTCCAAGTTTCTTTACGGGAAACTGTGTCAGATTCTTTTGAGTTGGGATCGACTTGAGGATAGGGTCCTGGTGGGACTAGAAGTGATCCAAGAAATGGAAGATAAAATGAAAACCATAAGACAAAGGATTAAATAAGCACATGATCGGTAGAAGATTTATGACGATGCTCACCATATCGACCGTAGTTATGAGGTTGGCAATCGATTCTTCTTGTAGGTTAAACTGCATAAGAGTTCAGTCAAGTTTGGAAAGGGAGCTAAAATATCTTCTAGGTTCGTGGGACCTTTCAAGATAGTGGAAAGGAAGGGGCCTGTGGCCTATCAACTAGCCTTCCCTGATTCCTTGAGGGATATGCATGATTTTTTTCACATATCTATTTTGAGACATTATATTAGTGATCCTACACACATTATTGACATGAGTTCTTTGTAGGTATCATTCGAGGGAATGCTCATGGTTGAGACGATCCACAACTTTGATCATCACATTCAAAATCTACGGAGTCGAACAATAGATCAGTTCAAGGTCGAGTGGGTCAACTATAGTCCACACTCGGTGACCTGGGAGGAGGCATACGATATGCGCTAGCAGTTTCCATTTTTTGTTTGATAGATAGACTTATGATACTGTGATACATATTGCATCAACACTTATATACTGTGAAACTTCAGGATGAAGTTTAGACCAAGAGAGGGTGTATGTAACATCCCACTCTTGCGTGCATTAAACAAACTTATTCTTTGAGGACACTTTCTCGTAAGTGATCCAGATTAATATACTTTTGGGCATTTGATTTATGATTATGAGGTGCTATGGGTTGATGACAGGTTGTTTTGTTGTATTGACATAGGCAGGTGCTATTGACTCGGTTTTACTGAGTGTGTAGGATTTTGGACCTTGAGGATGTAGAGGGATCGATGGAACCCCTTGGACTCCAGATCAATTCGGGGAGTGGAATATTGGGGTTTGATTTTTTTATATGAGATATTAGTGCATCTGATTAGATGATATGATTATGGATATATTTCTAACATGATTTGTTGATGATGCAGGCTGACGATATCTTGTCGACTAGACTCACATGTGGAGTAGAGGGGTCATGCAAGACTACTAGATATGTTGAGGGAGAGGTGTGGACAGTATCCCTGCCACATCCTACTAGCACTCTCATCATGGCTCGAACTGTAGGTTAATGATTACGTATTTCGAGGAGACCCACGATGATGTGAGGGTTGAATGTGATAGTCGCTCACAATGATTCTAAGGGGCGCCCAATAAGGTAGGGGCCTTATTCCTTATAGGCCCTTAGTCTCCCATGAGATCACCTAGTGGAGTATTGACTCCAAGGGTTTTAGATGTCTACCAAGTCAGTAAAGAGGCAACTAGCACCATTGGAGCACGTAGTGCATTCTGAAGGGCACGTCGTGCAAGGGAAACAAAATAAGGCGAGTGGCACCCTTGGAGCACCTAGTGCGTCTTGAAGGGCATGCCACATCATTATTAATAAATTAGATAAACCTATATGGATTTATGACGAATAACCTGTTAAGGAAGATTTAAAACTTTTCCCCTAATAAAATGTCGCCCAGCCTAGGAAAATAAAGTCTAGGTCTAAATTATACCAGTGATAATAT
>ML777834.1:58766-81886 GCA_009831015.1 Picea engelmannii
TATATATATATATATAATAATAATGTTAATATTCATTAATATTGTGACAAGAAGGGGGTAAGCAATTAAATTGACTTATAAAAATCTTTTGGGATAAAATTTAAAAAAGGGGAAATAATTGTTTTACTAATTATTCTAATTAAAAATTTATTCATTAAAAGGAAAAGGGAAAAGGGTAAGTTTCTGCAAATGCCTTTTTGAGTTTAAATAAAAAAGGGAAAGAGAGAAATCTAAAATAATTAGGAAACTAGGAAAAAATGGGAAACATAAAAATAAAGGGGAAACACAAGGAAAAATCAGATAGTCTAACTTAGTAAGGTATATAGCATTTAAGAACTTTCTAATTTAAACTCAACTAGTAAATTAATAAGGGTGAAAGTCATTAAAACTTGTAAGGGGATATGGGGACTCCTAGGGGCGATTCTAGGAGTGCCTTTAGGTGAGTGAGGGAAATAGGGGTAATTGATTAATTAATGAAATTAATTTTTGGAGGAATGAAGGGGATGTGTGACACTTGTACAAGGAGGATTTTTATGGATTAAATTATTAAACATTAAATTAAATGGGATTTTGGGAAAGTAAGGGACTTCAAAACTCTATATAATGGAGGGAGGAGAAGGATGATGGATCTCTTTTGTTATGTGTAACGTTACACTCCAGAAATTCGTACTTGACTGACTTAGCTTGTGGGAGTTGGGATACCCATCTTGGTGAGGAGTGTTGGCTCAGCCTTGTGAGGCGAGCTAAGAGCTAGTTGATTCTTTGGTTAGTGTGTGTGGCCCCTTTATAGCTCGGGGGGATAAGGGGGAAGAAGAGTACCCCTAGCATTGGGTGGGAGGTATCGGTGAAGTCTCATTGATCGGAAAGCGGGATTTTCACGAAGCACACGGGACATCAACTCAGAGCGGGCGATTGGGCAACGATACGCTTCCTTTATTTATGCATGGTAGATTGTTAGTATGAATTATGCTTTTAGTTCTATGTGTTTAATTGGGTAAAGGAAATGATTGTCTTAGCACTCTAATTGATGACTAAAATTCCCCCGTAGCCTTTAGCTCGTTGTTGATTTCCCATGGCCTTCTATCCTTGCATGTCTTGAACATCCTATTGTTTATTGATTGCGATGAATGCGGTTTATTTTTTCCTTCGTCCCTAGCTCCTTAGTCCACACCTGAGCAGTCATCCAAGAGCCTGATCTACGATCGTCGCTTCAGCGTTAATGTACCTATGGATCTCAACGCCCTTCTTTTTTGTGCATGGATGATGAGTGACGGATGTTTTTGCCCAGTCATCTACCCATTTTTATTGTTCTTGGCTGGTTGGTGATCTCTGCATCTTCTTGGATTGATTATCTCTACAATGGCTTGGGACGAGTTTCTCTTCGTTTTAAATTGCTTAAAATTTGGTATAATATCTTCGATGAATGTGATTTTCCCTACAGATTCTTACGTCTTACCCAACGATTCATTATTTATTGAAGAGTTGTCCATTAAAAGAGTTTTTGTGTATTCCCTTTTCATCCAACGATTAGTGGTGTGTTCAATTTTTATTAAATGATTGTTGTTCACTCTATTTTCATTCAACGATTTTTGTATGGTTTACTCCTCTGCTTACTTGTTAGTTGATCGCAGTGTTGTAACTTATTGATATAATATTCTTAAGTTGGTCTTGAGTGAAATATTTTTATCAAATTTTATTCTGAAAATATTGTTAAACACAGGCGCGCATGAATTGAATGCTTTAAAGGATTTAAATTATACATGAAGGGGATAATTATGAAGATCACTTAGATTTTCGTACCGGTATTTAATACATTGTTCATTAATTTTTCATACCATATGATTGACTTAAGGAGAAACAATGTAAATATTTGGATCTATGTTTTCATTAATGTTGGATGCTCTCCACGAATTGAGGTATAATACTTAATGAAAAGTGTGGATGTATAACCCTTTCTGAATAACGTTTTTGCTGTGTATGTTTTTGAAGTAACTACTCACTGTGTAACGCTTCCTTGTCAAATGGATGTGGTTTAAACGTTTTAGAGAAACTAGCTGAAAAAATGCCCTTCCTTAAACAATTGATGTGCTAAATTTCTCCTCCATGTTAGCTCATGCATGTTTATCTGCACTTAGCATCCAAGCGTGGCACTGCTAGTCGGTTTTTTTGTCTGGATTGACTGAGCTTCCTCCTTAGCACGGTTTACGACTGATTGAATTTTGTTTGTTGTTAAATAGATTATTTTATTACACGAAATATTTCATTACACAGATTATTTTATTACATGAAATATTTCATTACACAGATTATTTTATTACACAAAATATTTTATTACACAGATTACTTTATTACACGGATTTCATAAATTATTTTATTACACCGATTTTTACTATTATACATATTTTATTTCATTACTATTACACATATTTTATTACCACAAAATGCCTTTAAAGATGACCATGTTTATTGCCTTAAAGTCTACGATATGCCATTATAATGTAGCATGCATTTTGTTGGTGTGTGGTACAACGATTGCCATTAAATTTGGAGTTCGTTTTTTCTTGAATGGGAACAATTTGCCATCAATTGTGTTCTGCATTTTTCTGATGTGTGGTACAACGTTTTTCCTTTAAAAATGCGACTGCGTTGTTGTTGAATGGCCACGAGTTGATCCTTCAGCAATTTTTTATTGTCTTTTTATCCTCCTTCAAATTGAGGGTACCTAGCGTTCTCACTACCAAACATTAATTGCTACAACCATGTTATTATTCATGTTAATTGCTATGTTAATTTCCATGTTAATTGCTAGGTTAATTGTTGTAGGGATGTTAATGGTCAGCAGTTTCCTTCTTAATATTAATTGCTTCAGCAATGTTAATTGCTACAATGAGGTTACTGGTCATGTTAATTGCCATGTTAATTGCAATATTCATTGTTATGTTAATTTCCATGTTAATTGCCATGTTAAACTGCTACATCGATGTTAATAGTCAACAACTTCCTTCTTAATGTTAATAGACAACTAGTATTGTTAGTTTGGTCAATATAGCTAGATGACATGTTGAGATTTAATTTTTTATGAGTGTTATAGTGGTAGCATTCTACATTAAGATTGTTAATGTTGTTATTTAAATCTAATGGCTAGTTAAATTGAGATTTTGGATTAATTTAGAATTGCCCGGTAAGATTGTACTAATGATTAAAATTAGATTGGTGAGTAACGACTAAATTGCAAAATTTAGACTTGCTAATTTGATTTATAATTGAGGTTATACTGTGTTTATTGTTTATAGTCTAGTATTGATTAATTAGACTTTCTATATTGATTGTATTTAACGTTAAATTAGCAGGTTCATTAATGACTAATTGTAATTTAGACGTGCCCCTTTTAGAATGGTAACCAATGTTAGAATAGATTGTAATCATTGACTAGTTTAGACTGAGTGATTGGTTGGGTCATTGACGATGTCATGTATTGTCTTGTGTCATCCGTTCTCATCGTCCTCAGGAGCTTCATCGACCTGTTGTTGTGGTATAGGCATGGTTTTCCTTTCAGTATTCGGTTTCTAGCGCGTTGGATTTATATAGAGTCCTTGGTCTAGATAGGATGTGTTGTACCAAGGTTATTGACGCGTCTATCACCTGGGGATGACATGATTCCTGATGAGGGGATCATGGCGCGCCCTGTTGGATAGCAGCGATCGAGAGCTTGGTTGGAGTCGGTGTGTTCTGTCTGAGTGTGGACAAGCATGGCAAGTTGCTTTAGGTGCATGGGTGGAATGCCTTCATGCGTTTGGTTCGCATGCCTTGAGGTTCTAGTCTTATTTGTCAAGGAAGTTGTGTCGGGAGGGGATGTTGTCCTTTAAGATTGTATTCATGTCTTGTTTGTGTAGGGTGGGTAGTCATTTTCTCCTTTTTGTCTACGCATCTTTTTCCTAGTTTCTCTTGTGCCAGTGCGGGGAGTCATAGTAGCCTGTTGCTTGGACTTCACACTTGTGTTCGTCGTCAATTGTGTGGTTAACTGTTGTTGTAGAAACCATCTTGCATTTCAAACAAAAAAAAATTGTACTTCTGCTTCACTTATAGTCATAACGTAGGGGTTCTCACATGTGGTATCAGAGCGGGGTTCAACTTGTGACTTGGTATCACTAGGACTTTCATTGTTATGATTTAATTATAATGTTTCTAATTGAGTGGACTTGTATTCGTGCAGGTAATCATGGTTAGAGGACACCATAGAGGTAGATGATGTCATGCTAGGGGAGGAGGCGTGACACATCCAGTAGCATCAATTCCTGAGGGGTCCAACCCCCAGGGAGACGAATGGGTTGTCAGGAAGGAGTAGATAGCGGTGGGTGACATGGTTAGGCTAATGAGGTATTTTCAGCAGATTTTTGAGACACTGATCAGCCGTTTGGACAGAGATGAGGCCAGGATGCCAACACCACCTGAGGGTCCACCGCACGTTCCATTCAGTACTAGTAGCATTCACCGTGCACTCGAGAAGGTCAAATTTCTTGATTTTTTTGGTGCCCCGGACGACGTAGCTACCGAGGCATGGTTGGAGAATATGGTGATGTGCTTTGCACTTCACGAATATACCTCCAACATGAAGTTCCACATGGAAGTATTTCAACTGAAGGGGAGTGCTCTTCTATGGTGGAAGATGCTCCTGCCGCAACTGAACATGGTCCTGGAGGACATGTCATGGGAACATTTCAAGGAATGGTTCCGAGAGAGGTACCTATCAGAGTAATTTATTGAGCGTTAGCTCAACAAGTTCAATGCCCTACGATAGGGTGATCATACGGTGCTCGAGTACGAGGCCCGTTACATGGAGTTTCTTCGGTATGCTCCACATCTTAATAAAGAGAAACTTAAGGTCAACAGGTTAATGTTTGGCCTTAATGGTAGCATACGTGAAAAGGTTAGGATTATGATGCCTTAGACCTTGCACAATGTCATCCAGAAGGCCCTCATTGCAGAGGAGGAGCTTATCAACGGGGTTCAGGGCAGGATTCTAATGAGACCAGTAGGGTAGGTGTCATCTGGCATGCATCAACATCAAACAATAGCCAGAGATATGCTAGGATATTATGGCTTCCAAAGGGGATCCACTTACACTAGACCTCGACGACCGATGCCTCAATAGAGGACACCTTATCAGGGACCACAACATCAGAAACAACATCGACTATAGCAACATCAGTTTAGGCATGTTCAACAGAATAGACCAGGATTCCAGGCTAGTGGGCCATCATCTTTTACTTCGGGTACCAAGAGTACTGGACCGAAGAAGGGTTGTTGGACATGTGGGGAAGTACACTACCAGCGCGACTGCCCAGTGTAGAGGAATAGAGCATCTGGATTATCTGGACCCACTATCATGGGAGATTTGGGAAAGGCCCATCAGATTCAGGCTGCGGTGAATAACCGCCAGGAAGAGCACCAGTCGACTATGCTTGAGACGTCAGGTACTGTCGTTGACCAGACCCTTAGTATTTTGATAGATCCTGGTGCTACCGAGAGTTTCATTTCTAGTCTAGCACTAAAAAGGATTAAGGTAAAGGCAATCAAACAGGATGAGTTTAGCTTCATAGAGATGCCTTCTGAAGCCAAACAGAAGGTTGGAGGAAAGGTTACGGGTTGTATCCTTAACCTGGGAGATTTTTTCACCAGAGACAACCTGTATGTCACGATATTAGGATCTTATGACATCGTGATCGATGTGGAATGGTTGGAATCGCATGAGGCAATACTCAAATGTAAGATGAAATGGTTGAGCTTTGTCGATGATGAGGGGAAAAGACACGTGATTGTAGGACAAAACCAGGTAGTTTCCCTAAGGTTCATCTCTTCCTTGCAGCTACGGAAGAGCATGCACAAGGGGTGTAAGCTTTATGCGATCCTTTCGTTAAACGAAAAGGGAGTAGCGGAAGGTCTATCACACCTTCTTGTGGTGAGAGAGTTTGCAGATGTCATGCCAGAGGAGTTACTTTGGATTCCACTAGAGAGGGAGTTGGAGTTTACTATAGACCTAAAACCAGAAACTGCACCGGTAGTGAGAATGCCTTATCAGATGTCGACCCCAGAGTTACACGAGTTGAGAATGCAGCGGAAAGAATTGTTGGACCTACGACTGATACATCCAAGTGTGTCACAATGGGGTGCACCTGTTATTTTCATATGAATTAAATATGGGTCATGGAGGCTCTGCGTTGATTACCGTCAATTGAACAAGGCAACGATCAAGAATCAATATCTGTTTCCAAGGATAAATGATTTGTTTGATCAGATGAAGGGTGTGATGGTGTTCTCAAAGATTGATTTACGATCAGGTTATCACCAATTATGGATCAAGGAGGGTGATGTCCCTAAGACCACCTTTAAGATGAGGTTTCAAAACTATGATTTTATTGTTTTACTGTTTGGAATGACAATTACCCCAGGGGTATTTATGAGTTTGATGAACAGGGTGTTCTGTGAGTACTTGGACAAGTTCATCCAAGTATTCATAGATGATATTTTGATTTACTCTTAGATGAAGGAGGAGAATGACGAGCACTTGTGCTTGGTCGTACAGTGTCTTCGAGAGCACAAATTGTATGGGAAGTTTTCTAAATTCTTATTTTATCAATCGAAGATTCACTACTTAGGGAAGGTCATCTCCGGTGAAGGTATCATTGTGGATCCAACAAAGGTTGAGGATATTATAGAATGGCCTGGGCTGATGAATGACCCAAAAGTACGTAGCTTCATGGGTCTAATAGGATACTATCGATGGTTCATCGAGGCATTTTTGAAGATAGAAAATCCGATCACGGAATTATAGAAGAAGAAGAAGAATTTTGTTTGTATTGAGAAATGTGCGGTATCCTTTCGGAGGCTCAAGAAGTTGTTGATAAAAACACTTATACTAAAGGTCCTTGACATGGATGCAAACTTTTTGGTATGCACTCATGCATCCAAGGAAGACTTAGGCGAATTCCTGATGCAATACAATCGAGTGATCTCTTACATATCAAGGAAACTGAGAAGGCATGAGGAGAACTATGCGACGCATGATTTGGATTTGTTAGCCATCGTATATGCTTTGAATTTTTGGAGACACTATATTGTTGGATGAAAATTTGAACTAAAGATGGACCACTGTGGGCTACGACAGATCTTTATGGAAAGTGACCTAAACACACGACAACGACGTTGGTCGGAATTGATTAGGGAGTACGACTTTGAGATTACATACATAAAAGGAATAATGAACCGAGTGGCAGATGCATTGAGTCAGAGACCACACATATTTTCAGTGTTTCCTCTTCAAACAAAACACTAACGATGATTGGTACAAAGAGGTAGGGTTTTATCAGACAAAACATAATGATGGTACCAAGATTTGAAGGATTTACATTTGACGACGATGGATTATTGAGGTTTAAAAATTGGATTTACGTACCATTGAACAACGAGTTGAGAACCTTGATACTAAGAGAGGCTCATAGAGAAGTCTACATGGCTCACCTGGGAGTCATGAAGATGAGGGCAAACCTTAAACCCTTATTATTCTAGAAGGGAATGAAGGTAGACATAGTCAACTATGTGGCAAGATTTCTAGAATGTCAGCAGGTAAAGGATGAACATAGATACCCAACAGGATTACTGAAGCCACACATTATTCCATAATTGAAATGGGAGGTTATTTCGATGGATTTTATTGTTGGATTGCCACTGATGGAAAGGAGACAGGACTCAATTTTTGTAGTAGTAAACACTCTAATGAAGAGTGCTCACTTTACTCCTATGCGTATGACGTATCAGTCACCTGACATAGATAGATCTTTCATCAGTGAGATTGTGAGGCTTCATGGTGTGCCTAAGAGGATTATATCTGATTTGGGATCGATGTTTACTGCACTATTTTGGACAAGTTTCCAAGAGGCCTTGGGAACCCAACTTAAGATGAGTACTGCGTATCACCCGGAGACTGATAGGCACACTGAACGAATGGACCATACCTTGGAGGACATGTTGTGCATGTATGTGATGGACCAACAAATGAATTGGGAATAATTCTTTCCACTGATGGAATTTGCTTATAGAAACAGTTACCAAAGCACCATTAAGACGATGCCTTTCGAGTTTCTTTACAGGCGACCATGTCATATGCCTTTGAGTTGGGATCATATTGAGGATAGGGTTATGGTGGGACCAGAAGTGATCCAATAAATGGAAGAGAAAATGAAAACCATAAGACAAAGGATTAGAGAAGCACAATATCGACAGAAGAGTTATGCCGATACACACCGTGTCGGCCGTAGTTGCGAGGTTGGCGATCAAGTTTTCTTGCGTGTTAAACTATATAAGGGTTTGATAAAGTTTGGAAAGGGAGATAAAATCTCTCCTAGGTTCATGGGACCTTTAGAGATTGTGGAAAGGAAGGGGCCCATGGCCTATCGACTAGCCTTGCCTGATTCCGTAAGGCATATGCACGATGTTTTTCACGTATCTGTTTTGAGACATTATATTAGTGATCCTACACAGGTTATTGATATGATTTCCTTGAACGTATCAGACGAGGGGGCGCTCACAGCTGAGCTGATCCGCATCTTAGATCATCTCATTTGAAAGATACAACGTCAAATAGTATATCAGGTCAAGGTCTAATGGGACAACTACAGTCCGCACTCGACGACCTGGTAGGACGCATATGATATGCGTCGACATTTTCCATTTTTGTTTGATAGATAGACTTATGATACAGTGATACACACTGCATCGACACTTATATACTATGAAACTTCGAGACAAAGTTTAGACCAAGAGGGGGTGTATGTAACATCCCACTCTTGCGCACACTGAACAAACTTATTCTTTGAGGACACCTGCTCGCAAGTGATATGGATTAATATACGTTTGGGCATTTCATTTATGATTATGTGGCGTTATGGGTTTATGACATGTTCTTTTGTTGCATTGAGATAGACAGGTGCTATTGACTCGGTTTCACTGAGTGTGGAATATTTTGGACCTCAAGGATGCAGAGGCATCGATGGAACCCCTTGGACTACGGATCAATTCTGGGAGTGAACTATTGGGGTTTGATTGTTTTATATGAGATATTAGTGCATCTTATTCGATGATATTATTATGGATATATTTCTGACATGATTCATTGATGATGTAGGATGACGATAGCTTGCCAACCAGACTCACGTGTGGAGTAGAGGGGTCACACATGACTACCAGAGATGTTGAGGGAGATGTGTGGACAACATCCCTGCCACAGCCTACTAGCACTCTCGCCATGGATTGAACCGTATATTAACGATTACCTAGTTCGAGGAGACCCATGATGTTGTGAGGGCCAACTGCAACAGTAGCTCATGATGATTCTAAGGGGTGCGCAATAAGGAAAGGGCCTTATTCTTTAGAGGCCCTTAGTCTCACATGAGATCACCTGGCGGAGTATTAAATCCAGGGGTTTTAAATGTTTACCAAGTCATTAAAGAGGCGAGTGGCACCCTTGGAGCATGTAGTGCATCTTGAAGGGCACGTCGTACAAGGGAAACAAAATGAGGCGAGTGGCACCCTTGGAGCACGTAGTGCATCCTGAAGGGAACATCACGTCGTTATTAATAAATTAGATAAACCTATATGGCTTTAGGAAAAATAACATGTTAAGGAAGATTTAAAACGTTTCCCCTAATAAAACGTCGCCTAGCATGGGAAAATAAAGTCTATGTCTAAATTATACTCGTGATAATTTTTTTATCTATTTATTTGTATATATATATAATTTTGTTAATATTCATTAATCTTGTGAAAAGAAGAGGGCAAGCAATTAAATTGACTTATAAAAATGTTTTGGGATAAAATTTAAAAAAGGGGAAATAATTGTTTTACTAATTATGCCAATTAAAAATTTATTCATTAAAAGGAAAAGGGAAAAAATGGTAAGTTTCTGCACATTCCTTTTTGACTTTAAATAAAAAAGGGAAAGAGGGAAATCTAAAATAATTAGGGAACTACGAAAAAACTGGAAACATAAAAATAAAGGGGAAACACAAGGAAAAAGTAGATAGTCTAACTTAGTAAGGTATCTAGCATTTAAGAACTTTCTAATTTAAACTCAACTAGTAAATTAATAAGGGGAAAAGTCATTAAAACTTTTAAGGAGATACGGGGACACCTAGGAGCAATTCTAGGAGTTCCTTTAGGTGAGTGAGGGAAATAGGGGTAATTAATTAATTATTGAAATTAATTTATGGTGGAATGAAGGGGATGGGTGACACTTGTACGTGGAGGATTTTTATGAATTAAATTATTAAAAATTAAATTAAATGAGATTTTGGGAAAGTAAGGGACTTCGAAACTCTATATAATGGAGGGAGGAGAAGGATGATGGATCTCTTTTGTTATTCGTAATGTTACAATGCATAAATTCATACTTGACTGACCTAGCTTGTGAGAGTTGGGATACCCAACTCGGTGAGGAGTGGTAGCTCGGCCTTGTGAGGCGAGCTGGGAGCTAGTTGATTCTTTGGTTAGTGTGTATGGCCCCTTTACAGTTCGGGGGGATAGGGGGGAAGAAGAGTACCCCTAGCATTGGCTAGGAGGTATCAGTGAAGTCTCATCAGTCGACAATTGGGAGTTGCATGAAGCATGCAGGACATCAACTCAGAGCAGGTGATTGGTCAACAATATGCTTCCTTTATTTCTCCATGGTAGATTTTTAGTATGAATTATGATTTTAGTTCTCTATGTTTAATTGGGTAAAGGAAATGATTGTCTTAGCACTCTTGTTGATGAATGAAATTCCCCCATAGCCTTTAGCTCGATGTTGATTTCCCATGGACTTCGATCCCTTCATGTCTTGACCCTCTTGTGGTTTATTGATTGTGATGAATGCGGTTTATTTTTCCCTTCATCTCTATCTCCTTAGTCCATGCCTGAGTAATCGGCCAAGAGCCTGATCTACGGTTGTCACTTTAGCGTTATTAGACCTATGGATCTCAACGCCCTGCTTTTATGTGTGTGGATGATGAGCGATTGATGTTCCTGCCAACTTGTCTACCCCTTTTTATTGTTATTGAATGATTGGTGATCTCTGCATCTTCTTGGATTGATCACCTCTGCAATGGATTGGGACGAGTTCTCTTTGTTTTAAATTGCTTAAAATTTGGTATAATCTCTGCTATGAATGTGATTTTCCCTGCGGATGCTTACGTCTTACCCAATGATTCAATATTTATAGAAGAGATGTCCATTAAAAGAGTTTTTGTGTATTCCATTTTCATCCAACGATTAGCGGTATGTTCAATTTTCATTAAACGATTGTTGTTCTTTATTTTTTCATTCAACGATTACTGTATGGTTTACTCTCCTTCTTACTTGTTAGTTGATCACAATGTTGTAACTTATTGATAGAATAATCTTAAACTGATCTTGACTCAAATATTTCGATCAAATTTTATTCTGAAAATATTGTTAAACAGAGGCGCGCATGAATTGAATGCTTTAAATGATTTAAATTATACATGAAAGGGTTAATTATGAAGATCACATAGATTGTTGTACCAGTATTGAATACATTGTTCGTTAATTTCTCATACTGTATGATTGAATTAAGGCGAAACAATGTAAATATTTGGATCTATGTTTTTATTAACGTTGTACGCTCTCCACAAATTGAGGTATAATCCTTGATGAAAAGCGTGGCTATATAATCCTTGTTGAATAGTGTTTTTGATGTGTATGTTTGCAGAGTAACTAGTCGTTGTGTAATGCTTCCTTGTCAAATGGATGGGGTTTAAACATTTTAGAGCAACTAGTTGAACAAATGCCCTTCCTTAAACAGTTGATGTGCCAAATTTCTCCTCCATTTTATCTCACGCATGTTTATGTGCACTTAGCATCGAAGCATGGCACTGCCAGTTGTTTTAGCTGTCTAGGTTGACTGAACTTCCTCCTTACCATGGTTTATGATCGATTGAATTTCATTTGTTGTTACACAGATTATTTTATTACATGAAATATTTCATTACAAAAATTATTTTATTACACTTAATATTTCATTACACAGATTATTTTATTACACATAATATTTTATTAGACAAATTACTTTATTACACGGATTGCACAGATTATTTTATTACACTGATTTTTACTATTACACATATTTTATTTCATTACTGTTACACAAGTTTTATTACCACAAAATGCAATTAAAGATGACTGTGTTTACTTCCTTAAGGTCTACGATATGCCATTATAGTGTAGCCTGCGTTTTGTTGGTGTGTGGTACAAAGATTGCCATTAAATTTTGAGTGTGTTTTTTGTTGAATGGGCACGATTTTCCATCAATTGTGTACTATGTTTTTCTTATGTGTGGTACAACGTTTTGCCTTTAAAACTGTGACTGCATTGTTGTTGAATGAGCATGAGCTGAGTGCTTTGCAATTTTGTATTGTGTTTTTATCCTCCTTCAAATTGATGGTACCCAACATTCTCACTGATAAACATTAATTTCTACAACCATGTTATTGGTCATGTTAATTGCTATGTTAATTGCCAGGCTAATTGTTGTAGCAATGTTAATGGTCAACAATTTCCTTCTCAATATTAATTGCTACAATGAGGTTACTGGTCATGTTAATTGCCATGTTAATTAAAATATTAATTGTTATGTTAATTTCCATGTTAAATTTCTACAACGATGTTAATATTCATCAACTTTTGTAATGATCCCAAGCCATTATGCAAGGATCATCATTGTTTTGGTGTCTTTTTAGAGCTTTTTCTGAGTGAGGTATTTCATCAAACACTTTGTTGATCTACCTTTTTGATGTGTTTATATGTGTGTATGCAACAAATAACAAAAAGAGATAACCATGGAACATACCTCGACCATATGCAATAAGATAGACAAGCCAAAACATCTCAATTCTTCTTTATTCATAAAATAGAGAAACCTGCTGCAATGAAGATGCCGATCTGGAATGCTCAACAGATGGCTAAGAAGATATACAATAGATAAGAGCTTCTACAAAATGCTCCCTCTAATACAAAAGATGCCTCTAAAGGCTGAATGAGAAATGAAGATCAATACAAGCAGATCTGAATGCCAAACTCTCCAGCTGAAGAATGCCACGCTCCAATAGAAGGCTGGAACCCTCAATAAGTCGGCCCTACTACCAAAAGTGTTGAATCACCCTAATAAATATGTCAACTGATAGATCGGGTGATGGTAAGAAAAACCCAGGTGACCGAATATCCAAGGTCCCTCTCAATCTCTATAGATCTGAAATCCCCCACTGAATGGTGTGCCCCACTGGATGACTGAAACCCTAGATAATTCGGCCCTACTGAAGGAGGCCTCCAAATGCTCTGAAACTCTCCAAAAATAGATCGGGACACTGCAAGTCACTAGGTAAAGTCTCAGAGTCAGATATGAAGTGTAACCCCTCCAAACGGACTAGATCTGGATCTAAAAAACACCCTCCTTCTCTTCAATTCGCCCCACTACTCAAGAAATAATCTGAGTCATAAAACTGTCTCAGAAAGCACTAGATCTAATGTCCAAGGCCCTACAATGAAAACCCAAGTGATATAATCATCAACGGCCCTACCAATCTCCTACAATGGATCTCTCTCCAAAAATGGTGCGCCCCTCTTGCTGGAATCCCTCAACTGGTGCACCCTCTCTCCATCTACACATGAAACTAATGTAGAATCCTCCTGCAACTGAGTAGATATCGAACTAGAATGGTGTGGGAGAGTATTGCATCTCCGAGACCAAGCTTGGGACAATATAGGTGGAATCTTTCACCACCGAATCGTCCTCTAGGGTTTGTTATGTCGAAACCCTCAAAACCCCCAATATTGGCTCACTAGCTAGATACGAGAAATCAAAATAAGATCATACATGAATGAATGAGAAGAGGCCCTTGCGTTTCCTTTATACTTTTTTGGCTCACCTTGTCCCTCCAAAATTAATTTCATTTTATTAATATTTAATTAATTAATTAAATCACTTTAATTAATTAATTAACCTTTTTACCTTTGAAAAGCTCATTATCTCTCCTTGTGGCTTCCCTGGCCACTAAAAGTCACTTCTAGCCATCCCATCCTATAATGTTGCTCCTCCCAATTCCAATGAGCTATTACACTGAGAGGTTCCTCCAAGTAATGTGTCCAAAATGACCTCTTCAGTGAATTCCATTAACGTATAGCTCAAAATAGTCAAAATCCTGGAAATCATCGGAATGCAACGAAGCCAAAGCCAACTTGTGAGGAATGACTCATAATGATGGAATATGATCATCAATGCAAGATAGACCCCACAATGCCTCTCAAATACCCCTATAGTCTCTATAGCATCCATCTGGCTACTATGGTCATCATAAATCTCTGCCCTGTGATGATGTCCCAAAGTGGGGATATTACAGTCCTCCCTGCTACAAAATTGTTTGTACTCAAGCAATAACCAAATCATCGCAAATAAAATACCAGGATCCCATGTCCACCTGTGGTGTACATAGCCAAACCCAACCAAAGACGAACAATAGTGCACTGCACCCCCTGGATCCCATATCAGGAAGTGAACTGTAATACTCTACGAAGCATAGTCCTGAAAGATATCAACCCTGTGAACCTCCTGCACATGACACATGGACTCATCTTGGAATGAGTCAATCCTCCAAATATCTACCAAGATCCACATGGCCTCCATCAATTTCACATGTTGATGCCCGACTGAGGTGATGCAAGAACTCCGTGAGGCACCCGCAAGTGGTGCGCTCCTCTCCACACTGAAGCTCAATGGAAAGATAGAATAAATTTCCCCTGCAATGGTCCACTCTCCCCTACCGATCAATGAACTGCTCAATCCTGCAGTCTCTGGGTCCCATGCTAACCTCTGTCCAAGATCCTCATTTCGACACTGCACTATTCTTACCACGACTGCCTGTCCCTTGCATACATATTGGATCCTCCTCACCTGGATCCTCAAGCTGAAATACCTATGACCACTGAACCTGCTACCCAGAAACTGTATCGGCATGGACACCAATGTAGAAGAAGTACCTGTCCAAACATACCCAATCCCTATCATGATGATCACAAGGGAGGAAAGGTCTTCCCCATAGGACAAGTACCTGCAGGCTCCCTCCAAACCAACCCGAGGTGGAGTGTGTGGCTCTCTGGAGACACCTGAGTCGTCAAGTAGTGAAACATCCTACTAACCAAGTGTACTCCCGTATCCCATGGAAAACTTGGAAGTTTATCACTTCCAATCTCTGCTAGTTGCTCCTGTGCTAGTCTGATCACTGTCGGAAGCCCACTGCACTCATCTGTCATCACCAGGTCTATGATTCTCACCATCACACACCAAGTCTCAACTGTCTTTCTAACACGGTCCAACTCTGACCTACTGTATGGCGTAAAAGTACTCCTGTCATATATTCTTGGCCTACTCACTCTCCATGCTCCCGGCCATGGCCTATATCTCCTCATGCTACTGTTTATGATAAAAGTGTCAGGACAGGATAATAGAAACATCTGCAACTAACTTTAGGACTGGAAGGCATCACAGGCTTTGGTCAATTCCTAGTATTCAACCAGAAGCTCGTCCATCGGTATCCATCAAAGATGTGCTCCTGTGGTCATCACCGATT
The DNA here is from genome assembly GCA_009831015.1 of Picea engelmannii. Classification (NCBI taxonomy): domain Eukaryota; kingdom Viridiplantae; phylum Streptophyta; class Pinopsida; order Pinales; family Pinaceae; genus Picea; species Picea engelmannii. Next base: position 74,438 of record ML777834.1, read on the forward strand.
CCCCACCATCTAGTGCAACTGGAAGTAACCCCTCCGACTGCTGGTCAACTAGCCTCCATATCTCATCTACCATGCAACTGTTGAAATGGTGAAGGTGATCTCCCACAACTATGTGCTGCTGCAGAGGAGTGACATCTCCATCCTCCCCTAAGTGTGTATCCTCTCTGCAAGGCACTATACCTCTCCGAATGCCACCATATATCTTGGCATCCCTCTGTGAGATATCACTCATCACGGTATGCTCCGACATACTCCTGTCATCTCCCACAAAATCATGTTGCATCACAGATCCTGGGCGCACAACTGGATCAATCTCTATATGGAGATCAACCACTCCCAAGACACAAATGGAAGTGTCCCCCATCGACTGGTGCTCCTCTGCTAGATCATCAACATCCTCTGTCAATGTGACTGACTGATACATCTGACTATCCACTAAGATAGATGAAGTGGATCTTTAACGAATCTCCTCAAGAGACCCATCTGATATAGACTCTGATTCTTGAAGGGTGGTCTGTGTGCCTCTCAAGAATCCTCGAGTGCTCTCCAACTCCTGAGTGAGTCGGTCCATCTCCAACTCCTACTCCCTCAAGGCCTCATGATATGTATCACTAATCCTCAATAGGTAGTCCTGGCCAGTCAACAACTGCTGGTGATCGGTCCTCATCACAGATACCCTCTCCCTGAGAGTATGAAGATCCTCCATGGAAATCTCCTCATCTGAACTACCATGTCACACTGATACTCTCCAACAGTAATCTTCCATTACTACATGCATGTCACCAATACGTCTAGTGGCTGCCCTGATCATAGCCTCACTAACTCTCAACTGTGCTGCCAAGTGGTGTGACTCCTGATCATGGTCATACTGAGGTGCCATCTCAGACCCCTCACTGCTAGTGCCAACTCTAGAATCCCCAAAAACATCCTCTTCATAAGACAACATGCTCAACTGCCCGCTGTCTACGGTGTTGCTGGGTACTCCTGTATGCCACTGCATCCCCTCACTAGATGCCATCTCCCCCTGACTCACACTCTATCCTGTATGAGAAGTTGTATCCTCTTGTGCACTCAACCTGCTACTATCATCTGCGCCTGGATCCCATAGAGATGTATCCAGACACGTGCTATGGTCATCTTGACTACTGAAAAGTGCATCCTCATCAATGCAGGCTGATCCTGGAAGTAAGTGCTCCATCACCCTGTCGACCTCTGCAATCTGCTCAACCAATGGAGTCTCCAATAGTTATGACTCCATCTCCTCAAGCTAATCTATATGTGTAAGTTCCCCTGTCTGTACTCCCTGTACCTCCTCCTGGATCTGTGGGTCTACCTGTCCATGGTGTGCATCCCTCACACTAGGCTCATCCATCATACCTAACGTGCCACCAATCTCCTCATGTGACATGGATATCCTGGGTGTCTGAACATGTGACAGATGTGTCACAGCTCCCATAGAAAGCTCATCATCTCTAGGTTCTAACACGTGTGACTCCTCACTAGTGTCACCACTCTGCTGAGGCATAAGGTCATCAATGGTATGTGGCATGTATGTTGAGACACTGGGGCTATCGTCCTATCCATCTAGCTTCCTATCCACTACACAAGGGTCATCCTCCTCCTCAAGCATACAAGCATCACTAGCCTCTATGCAAGAGTCATCATCACTATCCTCTGAGGTAGAGTCACTATCACTAGCCTCTATGCAAGAGTCACTGTCATCATCCGACTGCTCTGAATCCACATATATCGCTCCATCCTCACACACCTCACCCTCACTGTCATGACATGCCTCAATAATGCGCTCCTGATCTTTACCACTACACCTATGATCTAATTCCCACGGCCCCTTACAACTGTGGCAAGGTTGCATGCTTCTACTGGGCATGGGGTTTCTCTGTTCTTCCCACCGTATAGCTGCTTCTTTTTTCTTTTCACCTGCTATGATCGTCCCCTGTAAAATATCCCATTTTCTCCAATGGGTATTTTTATAGGCTACATATTGTAGGAAGGTTATTGTAGCCTTAGTTTCCTTTCTAAGGTCGTCATACATGATCTCCAACCATGGTATCTCAAGGGATATCTTATCCACTTCTTTCCAACTATCCATTTATCCCTATGGAAGACCCCCCAGGTTTGCAGGATTTAAGCTCTGATACCACTATAATGATCCCAAGCCATTATGCAAGGATCATCACTATTTTGGTGTCTTTTTAAAGCTTTTTCTGAGTGAGGTATTTCGTCAAACACTTTGTTGATCTACCTTTTTGATTTTTTTATATGTGTGTATGCAACAAATAACAGAAAGAGATAAACATCGAACATACCTCAACCATATGCAATAAGATAGACAAGCCAAAACATCTCAATTCTTCTTTATTCATAAAATAGAGAAACCTGCTACAATGAAGATGTCGATCTGGAATGCTCAACAGATGGCTAAGAAGATATACAATAGATAAGAGCTGCTACAACATTCTCCCACTAATACAAAAGATGCCTCCAAAGGCTGAATCAGAAATGAAGATCAATGCAAGCAGATCTGAATGCCAAACTCTCCAGCTGAAGAATGCGACACTCCAATAGAAGGCTGAAACCCTCAATAACTCGGCTCTACTGCTAAAATTTTCCAATCACCCTAATAAATATGCCAACTGGTATATCGGGTGATGGTAAGAACAACCCAGGTGACCGAATCTCCAAGGTCCCTCTCAATCTCTATAGATCTGAAATCCCCCACTGAATGGTGTGCCCCACTAGATGACTGAAACCCTAGATAATTCAGCCCTGCTGAAGGAGGCCTCCAAATGCTCTAAAATTCTCTAGAAATATAGATCAGGACACTGCAAGTCACTAGGAAAGTATCAGAGTCAGATTTGAAGTGTAACCCCTCCAAACGGACTAGATCTGGATCTAAAAAACGCCCTCCTTCTCTTCAATTCGCCCCACTGCTCAAGAAATAATCTGAGCCATAAAACTATCTCAGAAAGAACTAGATCTAATGTCCAAGGCCCTGTAATGAAAAACCAAGTGATATAATCCTCAACGGCCCTACCAATCTCCTACAACGGATCTCTCTCCAAAGATGGTGCACCCCTCTTGCTGGAATCCCTCAACTTGTGCGCCCTCTCTCTATCTGCACATGAAACTGATGTAGAATCCTCTTGCAACTGAGTATATCTGGAACTAGAATGGTGTGGGAGAGTATTTCATCTCTGAGACCAAGCTTGGGACAAGATAGGTGGAATCTTTCACCACCGAATCGTCCTCTAGGGTTTGTTATGTCAAAACCCTCAAAACCCCCAATATTGGGCTCACTAGCTAGAAGCTAGAAATAAAAATAAGATCATACATGAATGAATGAGAAGAGGCCCTTGCCTTTCCTCTATACCTTTTGGCTCACCTTGTCCCTCCAAAGTGACTTTCATTTTATTAATATTTAATTAATTAATTAAATCACTTCAATTAATTAATTAACCTTTTTACCTTTGAAAAGCTCATTATCTCTCCTTGTGGCCTCCCTAGCCACTGAAAGTCACTTCTAGCCATCCCATCCTATAGTGTTGTTCCTCTCGATTCCAATGAGCTATTACACTGAGAGGTTCCTCCAAGTAATGTGTCCAAAATGACCTCTTCAGTGAATTCCATTAACTTATAGCTCAAAATAGTCAAAATCCTGGAAATCATCGGGATGCAACGAAACCAAAGCCAACCTGTGCAGAATGGCTCATAATGATGGAATATGATCATCAATGCAAGATGGACCCCAAAAATCCTCTCAAATACCCCTATAGTCACTATAGCATCCATCTGGCTACTCTGGTCATCATAAATCTCTGCCCTGTGATGATATCCCAAAGTGGGGACATTACAACTTCCTTCTTAATGTTAATAGACAACTAGTATTGTTAGTTCGGTCAATATAGCTAGACGACATATTGCGATTTAATTTTTCATGAGTGTTATAATGGTAGCATTCTACATTAAGATTGTTAATGTCGTTATTTAAAGTTAATGGCTAGTTAGATTGAGATTTTGGATTAATTCAAAATTGCCGAGTTAGATTGTAATAATGATTAAAATTAGATTGTTGAGTAAAGACTAAATTGCAAATTTTAGACTTGATAATTTGATTTATAATTGAGGTTAGATTGTGCTTATTGTTTATAGTCTAGTATTGATTACTTAGACTTGCTAGATTGATTGTATTTAACGTTAAATTAGTAGGTGCATTAATGACTAATTGTAATTTAGACTTGTCGCTTTTATAATGGTAACCAATGTTAAAATAGATTGTAATCATTGACTAGTTTAGATTGGATGATTGGTTGGGTCTCTCACGATGTCATGTATTGGCTTGTTTCATCCCTTGTCGTCATCCTCTAGAATTTCGTCGACCTGTTGTTGGGGTATGGGCGTGGTTTTCCTTTCGGTATTCGGTTTCTAGCACGTCGGATTTATATAGAGTCCTTGGTCCAGATAGGATATGTTGTACCAAGGTTCTTGACGCGTCTATCATCTAGGGATGAGATGATTCCTGATGAGGGGATCATGGCACACATTGTTGGATAGTGACGATCGAGAGCTTGGATGGAGTCGATGTGTTCTGTGTGAGTGTGGACAAACATGGAAAGTTTCTTTAGGCGCATGGGTGGAACGCCCTCATGCATTTGGTTAGCTCGTCTAGAGGTTCTAGTCTTGTTTCTCAAGGTCGTTGTGTCGGGAGGGGATGTTTTCGTTTAATCTTATAGACTTGTCTTGTTTGTGTTGGGTGGGTAGTCAGTTTCTCATTGTTGTCTACACATGTTTTGCCCAGTTGCTCTTGTGCCAGTGTGGGGAGTTATAGTAGCATGTTTCCTAGACTGCGCACTTGCATTCGTCGTCAATTGTGTGGTTAACTGTTGTTGTCATCACCATATTGCCTTTCAAACAAAAAAAAAAAATGTACTTCTGCTTTGCTTATAATCTTAATGTAGGGGTTCTCACATTATCATTATTCTAGATTATTCCTTAATTTTATTAAAGTTTGTTAAATTGTATGATATTTGTATATCATAATGGTTAATAACATGTGTTTCCTCCTAAGAGGTCACAAGTTCAAATCCAAAGGGAGTAGGTTATATATACCTCTGTATACTTTAGTATCATACACCAATTTGATATATGACTTCTGTGACCTTAAAAACATATTATTTTTATATAATATAAAAAACAATATTTTTATTATTTTTATATTTTATACAGATAATATTTTTATTCCTTTAATTTATTTATAAATAATATTTTTTATTTAATTATAATGATAAATCATTTATTAACCATAGCTAAGTATGTACGATATTTAAGCCATTTTCTTTTCACTTATCATATTATTTCATAAGGAAAAACAATAAATAACTCTATTTCTTGCCAACCTCCTTGGAATATAAGGTTTTTTAAATAATATATTCCTCACATTTTATTACCACACTAAAATTCATTTCTCTTCCATGGAGAAATCAGGAACTAATAAATTGATCTGGGTAAAAATGGTTTATCAATTTCTAATATCTTAGATCTTTTATGCAGTGAGTTTAAAAAATTTCAACAATAAGTTTTTTTAGTATTACAAAGTGAATTAAAAACATTGAAAATCATCCTCTCTCAAGTAACAAAATTAAAATTATTATTTTAAGATAATTGTTATCTTAATAGGAAGAAGAAGATCTTTGGTTTTAAAGGAAATTATATTAGCATATGTAATATATATATATATATATATATATATATATATATATATATATATATATATATATATATATATATATATATATATATATATATAGACAACCTGAGTGGGCCTAATGGTTAAGAACATGTGTTTCCTCTTAAGAGGTCACAAGTTCAAATCCAAAGGGGGGTAGGGTATGTAAACCTCTATATTATTATTATAGATTATTATTATATATAAAAGGAGGAGGATGGATAACATTATTATTTATGTCATATTTTTTTATTGATATGTGTAAATATGTTTTATACTCATTTTGATTTATTAAAAATTAAAAATAAATATAAATTAAATTTATTTGGTTATATAGTAATTTTTAGAAATAATGTATGAAGTTTTTGAAACTTCTAAATTTTTTAGTGGACACTTCACTCATTATTAGAAAAATTGAAGTTAACATGTTTGAAACAATTGTTGAAGTTTGTATTTAAAGAGAAAAAAATGGGATGTGAGCTCCTTTTAGGAGAAATTAGGAGTTGAGTTCAATTATTATTAATAAATAGGAGAAAAATTAGCAGTTGAGTTCAATTATTATTAATAAATAGGAGAAATTAGCCATTGAATTCAATTATTATTAATAAATAGGAGAAGGAACATTGAAATTATTAAAGAAATGAATTTTTAGAATGACGAAGAATAATAAAATAATCAAGATTATTTTGGTAATATTGATGTTAAATGATAAAACAGTGATAATAAAGTGAAAGAATCAAATATGCAAGTAGGGTTTAATAAATGAAGTAGAACAATTATTAAGAGTGATATGAGAGTAGATCAATTATTAATTAAAATGAAATAACAATTGATGACTGTAAATAGTTACACTACAAGGAAAAGACCCTCTAGAAGAGGTTTTTGCGGAAACCCCTATAAAAATATCCCAAAAATATGTTTATAGTTGATGATACTAGCAGAGGTGAGAGGGTGGAGATTTTAGCGGATGTTTTTACACCGATTATTTTATAGTTACATAACACACCGGTGCATTTTCTACAACAGGAGCATTGGTGCCCTCAAAACTAGTGCACCATAGCAGAGTTATTTAAAATAGAGAAAAATATTATTCGGTGTGCTACATAAATAAGGATACACTGAGAAATAACGATGCACCATAATAACATTATTTTTAAAATCTACAGTGAGCAACATAACACTAGAGGCACGAGTGCACTATTAATAGAGCACACCATCATATGGTTAAATAAAAAACATTTGCGCTACAATGTAGGAGTGTGTCAAAAGATATATATAAGTGCACTCCATTATATTATGTGCACTGGTGTGCACATATGGAACATTGTGTTAGGGTTAATTTCCAAATTTAGGCAGTCCTCTCTTGTTCTGGGGTATTCTACCCTACGGACTAACAAGCTAGGGCTTAAACTTGTATGCAGATCATGACCCTTCATAAGCTACTTTTAACCTTCTACCCTGAATCTAAAACCCTTTTTCACAAGCAAACAAGGGAAGAACCAACTAACCTTTTTATCGACGCTTGGTGTAGATCCTCTGTTGAGCTTTATCTCCTTGCTTCTGCTGCTCCTTCCAAAAAGCAATCCTGGAATCAAGACAAAACTACGCATGTATGCTATTGTTCTACTAGAGGGTTAGAGATTAAACACAAATCATATAAAACATATAAGACTCATGTATTTGGGACGGGAAAAGTATCTTTTTAT